>PVIH01013552.1:0-57913 GCA_004025045.1 Sigmodon hispidus
TAGACAAAACGGGGAGATGTAGCGGGAAATTAGGAACTGTATATGTGAACGATCACGTCATAGGAATGGAGACGAGCTGGGCGTGGTTAACTGAAAAGGATTCCGGAAGTAGACCTTCGAGGGAGGGGACCAGGACAGGAAGTCGTCATTCTCTCACGAGAGTTCCCCGACCGAGTGCGCAGTTCGCTCCAGCTGCCTGGGAGTTCGGACGTACGGCATGGGGATGAAGAATCTTCCTTAGAAAGGCTCCGCGCTGCAACCTCATCCTGTCATCTTCTCCTAAAACCGGCTCTGTTTTGTAAGCTATTTTCTCCAAATAAACCCTGTTTATAAACATATCTCAGGGCGGGTTTTTACCGCGATAGGAAGACAAGAAAAATAATCACAATGACCTGGGCATTTTTAGCAAGGCTGACTTTAGTACCACAAGAGGTTCATGTCTAATTTGACAAACAAAACAGAGTACAGAAGTAACAGCAAATTGTCTGAAACTTGACATATCTGTTTTATTTATTTAATTGTGTTTTTTATTCAGTTGGTTGGTTGGTTGGTTGGTTCGTTATCGATATTATCCAATCAATCAGAGCCTTGTTGATATCCTGGGCTCTACCTCAGAAGGAACAGCCAAGGACCCACCCCACATTCTACTAAGAGCAATATGTGTCCATATTTTCTGCTTTTAAGATTTATAGCTATTTAGTCTTTCACTCTAGAAGTGAGGCATTAGAGTGGTGAGAGCCTAGACTTCTACCTCTTATATTTTTTCCTTACCTTTATCTTACATATGACTTTAGGATTTCAAAAGAAAAACCTGATATATGGTCCTTATGTTTTCTTTCTACCAAATCTCATTTTGTGGAACAGATAAGTGCCTGAGTAGGGAAACAAATGAGAAAAAAGCTAAAAAAAATAGCATTATTTCAAATACATTAACTTTATGAAATGATGCAATGTAATATTATATGTAGTTTCATTTTAAAATTATATTTTTTAAGTACGTGATCTTAAGCAAGTTACTTAAACTTTCTGAAACTTACATTTTATATTGAGGACACATACTAGCAGTATTTCATCATGTTCATGATTATTAAATGGTATGTCATCTCCTTACAAGCATGACTACTTAAGTGTTAGGTTTGTACAAACCTGGAATTGTTATTCAAATTATTTTAAAAGAGAACTAAGAAGATTTCTTCCCAGTTATTTTATAGTACTTTTCAATTTGCCTCAGCTATAACCATTATATTTATAAAGTTAAACCTCATTATAACTGCTAACAATTTCAGAAAATCTCTTCACATTAACTGTAATTCTGAAATATATTCAAAAGTGTCTGAAGAAAGTATAGCAAAAGAAAAACTGTAGTTTGATTGACATCTCTGAGGAAGAAGGACAAGATCAGGGGAATGTTCATCAACAGAAATCTTTGTTCCTTTGCTTTGAAACTCAGAGGAGGTTATGGATGAAACAGCCTCTCTTAGCTTCCCAAGGATCCCTGCTGATGAAAAAGATTCTACTCTCCTGCTGAGGGTCATAAGATTGCAAAGATTAAAGCTCTGTCATGGGCACTACCTTAACTGTGTGTTTTGGACTTTGTATTTCAGATGTCAGAGGAGACATGTACAGGAATCCATAAGCAGTGTGGTGAGGACTCATACAATTTCTGAACTCTTTCTCACAAGCCACTAATTATGGAATGTGAGTTTCTAGGGTGGGTCAAGTTCTCCATGCATCACCTGATGATATTACATATGAGAAAATATTTATGCTGCTGAGTGGAGAAGACTAAGTGGCATGTTGACCTTGCATGAGTTTGAGCAGCTGAACAGTTTGCATTTACATTACTATTAATAATATAATTCATCATTAGTGGATAAATAGCCAACTTCTGGAGTCTGAAGTCCTTTTAAAATATGTATTCAGATGAAGTCAGTAGCCAGCCATGCAATGTTGTTTACAGAAAAGGCAAGTCTTCAGAGGTATATTGTTTCTCCTTGACTGCCTGCCTGAAAAGTCAACAACTGTTCTAGACCTACCATCCCATTTGTCTCCTACTGAAGTTTTATCACCACAGTGAGGGTCCTTGTATTTTCCTGTGATGCATGAGCACCAGAAGTGACCACCCCATATGCCTCAATAGTGTTTATAAAGTTTACTTTTCAGTGTTTTCTTTCTTTTAATTGGATTGTCCTACATGCTCAACAGTTACAGTGTACTTTTAAATTAAAACCTTCTTTTAATTTAATTTTTCTTAGATTAAAAGCTGTACATACCAATATTTGCAGAGCTCAAAGGCTTTTGTCTCAATGAACTTCTGCAGAGTTAGAATAGTCATGCTGAAGCTGTAGAGATTTATGCTGGATTTTAACCTTCTATTATCTTTTATACTTTATATACTTATTCTCTACAAAAAGTAAAAAGTACATGACAGATTTAAAACTGTGAAAACAATTAGGCTTACATCATCTTTGTAACATATAAATCATTTTATGCCTTTCATCCTGTCTTATTACACAATATTTACCTATTTTAAATCTTCATTATACATGTTAGGCAAAATACACATAGACATTGCTTATATTTGCATATGTATATAGTATAGGCTAGAATTCCTATATAAATGAGAACACATGGCCTTGTCCTTTCTGATATTGTGTGACTTCTCTTAAGAGTATGCCTGCAAATGTTAGTATGTATTTTTTTTTACAGTTGAATAGTACTCCATTGTGTAACTATACCACAAATTTTTAATCTATTTTTCCATTGAGAAACATTGTGGTTGTTTCCATGTTCCAGCTATTATGAATAATGCTACTATGAACATAGTTAAGCTAATGCCCTTTGAGTAAGAATGTGTATCCTTTGGGTATATGCCCAATAATGGTACTACTGGATCACTGGAGAAATTGATTTCCAGTTTTCTGAGGAACTGCCATACTGCTTTTCAGATTGAAAGTATACAAATTTACACTCCCATCAACAGTGGAGGTGGGCATGTTCCCCTTGCTCCACATCCTCTTCAGCATAGGCTGTAATCTATGTTTTTGACCTTAATCATTCTGAAAGTCATAAGACGGTATCTCAGAGTTGCTTTGATTTGCATTTATCTCATGGCTAAGGATGTTGACCAATTCTTTGTCTTTTTCTTCCATTTAGCTGTAGATTGATTTTGATAAAATTGCCATTTTTACTATGTTGATCCTACCTATCAAGGAGCATGGGATGTCTTCCCATTTTCTGATATTCTCTTTAATTTCTTTCTTCAGTGACTTAAAGTTCTTTTTATAGAGGCCTGTAACTTCTTTAGTTAGTGTTACTCCAAGATATTTAATGCTATTTCTGCTATTATAAACAGTAATATTTTCCCTGATTTCTTTTACAGCCCTTTTATCATTTGTGTATAGGAAGGCTATTAATTTTTTGAGTTAATCTTGTAGCCTGGTACATTATTGAAGGTGTTTATCAGCTGTAGGAGTTCTTTGGTAGATTTTCAGGATCATGCAGGTAAACTATTATATTATCTTCTAATACTGATAGTTTGACTTCTTCCTTTCCAGTTTGTATCCCTTTAATTTCCTTTTGGTCTCTTATTGCTTTAGCTAACATTTTGAGCACTATATTGAAATAGATATAGGGAGAGAGGATAGCCTTGTCTTGTTCCTGATTTTGTTGGGATTTCATTTAGTTTGATTTTGACTATCAGCTTGCTGTATATTACCTTTATTATGTTTAGGTATTTTTCCTGTATTTCTAATCTCTCGAGGACTTTTATCATGAAGTAATGTTAGACTTTGTCAAAGGCTTTGTTTAGCTTCTAAGGAGATAATCCTGTTGTTTTTTTCTTTCAGGTATTTTATATGATGAATGATATTAAGAGTTTTTATATGTTGAACCATCCTTGTATCTCTGGGATGAAACCTACTTGATCATAGTCGATTGGTTCTTATGTGCTTGAATTCAGTTTGCCAATATTTTACTGAGTATTTTTGCATCAATGTTCATGAGGGAGATTATTCATGATGTCATTCTCTTCTTTGTTGCATCTTCGAGTGCCTTTGTTATCAGGGTGAGTATAGCCATAAAAAGAGTTTGGCAATGTTCCTTTGGTTTCTATTGTATGTAACAATTTGAGGAGTATTGGTATTCATTTTTTTTGAAATTTTGATGTAATTCTGTTTTGAAGCCATCTGGCCATCTAAATAGCTGCTTGTGAGACTTATTATAACTGACTCTGCTTCATTAGAGAAATTAATATTGTTATAATGGTCATACCACTAAAAATAATTTAAAGAATTGGTGCAATAAATATCAATATTCTGATGTTATATATCAGTTTTAGAAAAAATTTTTAGCATATCTTTAACTACAAGGGTAACAAATAGCCAAAGCAATCATAAAATAATGCTGCAGTAAAAACAATGTTGGAGGTGCTAGATCACCTGACTTCAAATTATGCTATGAAACTTCAGTGAAAATGGCAGCCTGACAATGGTATTAAAACAAACCAATATGTGGAGAGATTATAACAGAGAAAAGTGAAGTAAAATGATATATGTATGACTACTTAATTTTTTGACAAAGATAGTGAGAATATGCATTGGAATAAGAGATAACTTCTCCAACAAATGGTGCTGGCAAACTGTATATCTCCTTGCAGGAGAATAAAATTAGTTCAGGTTCATGCTTTCCATGCTTTATAAAATTTCAATCCAAAATGGATCAAATACTTTAACTTAAAACTCAAAGATGTGAAACTTCTCTAAGCAAATAGGAAATACTCTTGAAGATTCTAGTGTAGGCAAAAATTTTCTAAATTGAATACTAACAGCACAGAAACAGCCTTAGGTAGCAATAAATGTAATATGTAAAAGTATAAGTTTCTACACAGAAAAATATACTATCAGCAGAGCTAATAGTCCCTTTTAACTTGAATTTTAAATGGAATATTTTCAAATATTATGACTTATTATTGTTTTCTTCTTGTCATTAAGTATATTTTAAGTGTACAAAATATTTCACATATATATCTTGAGTATTCATCACATTTGTAGTATGTACATTGATTCATCTTTGTCTATCATTATCTAAATTAATCTCAAGTTGGCATAAATTTTCTATTGTTCTTGACAGAATGTAATTTATTTTTTGATACTGTTAGAAGCTAAAAGTAAATAGTCAGGAGACCACATAACAGGCCCGGGGCTGATCTATATTATTACTGTTTCCTTACATGTCTTCTTACTCAAATATACACTTTTTTGACATTTGCAGATGAAAAGACAGGCAGAGCGAGATCTCTCTCTCTCTCTCTCTCTCTCTCTCTCTGTCTCTCTCTTTTTCTCTCTCTCCTGTGTGTCTATGCTTGATTGGAATTTCTGAGACAGGATGTCATGTGACCCTGCAATCATCAGGGGTTGAACTACTGATCCTTTTTTTTTTTTTTTTTTTTTTGGGCTTTCTGAATACTCTGCAGATTTGAGACTCCCAGAACTTGTCACTCTCTTTTCTAATAAAACCACAAATCCCATCATTGTAGGACCAGCTTCTGAAAAGTCATTTAACTTTAAGTTCCTTGCAAGATCCCAATATACGCATGAAGTTAAATGGAGGTATGAATTCATGCAAATAAATTTATGGTATCAAAGTTGAGTTTAGAGCCATACAATCAGAGAAATGTTTATTAGAGTTCATTTATTCATACTATACATTTAATTAATTTATATTTTCAGAACATACATTATTATAAAACATTTACAGTTTAATTTTCTATATTTAAAAATTTTAGCCACTTATAGTTAACAATTAGATATTTTATGTAGATATTTGTAAATTATAATATGACTGATTATTGTGATAAGGACAAAAGATAAAAATAATAGGGAGTAGAGAAAAAATATTTGACTAGACAATGTTATGAAGATGAATCACCAACTGAAATAAAACTAGAGGAGAAAAATGGAATGGAAGAGATTTTCTCAGAGTGAATAGGTTTTTCTTCCTTCCTCCCTTCCTCCCTCCCTCCTTCCCTTGCTCCCTCACTTTTCTCCTTCCCTCCATTTTTCTTTCTTTCTGACAAAGTCTCCAATTATCTAGACTGGCTTCCAACATGTTTTACTGTACAAGCTGATCTTGAACTCCTCCTGTACCTTGTCTGATCTTTATAAGGGCCAGAATTACAAGCATGTGCCCCCAAAATGAGCACATAGTTTATTTTCCAAAAGGAGTAAATTAATTTATACTTTTAAAAAAGATGTTACTATTTCACATTTTTATTATATTCTTCTATGCTCAGTAAAGTACTATACACCTTATAAAGTCAATGTTTAGATATTTTGAAACTACATGTTAAAATTTTTTCCTGTGGTCAGGTCTCAGTAATACTATGTGGCTACATCTATCTATCTGTTTTTTCTCTACTATTGTCTATCTCCAAAATAATCACAACAGAGTGTAATCTATATTTTTCATTTTCCGTAAAGATTGTTAAGATCTAAATAGTATTTGTTAGCAGTATATAAGAATCCTATGTACACACATTATGTGAGTATATAATTTTTTTACCGTACTGAATGTTAAATTCAAGGTGTCATATATAGTATATAAACACCCCCAGTAAAGACTGCATAGATTATACAAAAGTAACGACTACATTTACAGTGTACAAACTGTAAGGAACCTTCTGAATCAGTGAGGATAACCAAAAGTTCAGAAGTTTCTGTAGAAATCACAGCCAAACTATGAATGAAGACAATGAACAGCTGTGGTGAGTTATCAGATTCCCAAAAAATGCCAATTTTCTTACCTAGAGTTTATGGTATAATCTGCTGAATGAAAATATCATTACTGTTAAATACTAACTACTTGAATAAGCATTTTATTTACAAGTAGAGTAAACAGAATAATAGCTGAAATTGAAGCAATAAAAAAGGCACAAAATGAGGCAAAGATGGAAATAGAAAACCTGAAGAAAAAAGCTGGGAACCACACATACAAGCATAACCAACAGAGTTCAAGAGATGGATGATATAATCTCTGAAGTGGAAGACTCAGTAGTTCAAATAGAAATACCAGTCAAAGAAAATACTAAAACCAAAAAGCCATAACTCAAAATGTTCAGGAAATCTGGGAAACCATGAAAAGGTCTAATTTGAGAATAATAGGAATAGAAGAAGGAGAGGAATACCAGCTCAAAGGCACAGATAATGTTTTCAATAAAATCATAGAAGAAAACTTCCCTAACCTGAAGAAGGAAATGCCTATAAAGATACAAGAAGCTTACAGAACACCAAATAGATATGACCTCAAAAAAAGTCAGCATGCCACATTATAATCAAGCCACAAAACATACAGAATAATGGCTTTTTAAAGACACTAATGATCTCATACACAATTGTGTGTGTGTGTGTGTGTGTGTGTATGTGTGTGTTTCACTGAATCTTGGCTTGCACATAGAATTGCAAATCTCAAATCTAAGGCTAAGCAAAAGTGGTGATTTGAAAGAAAATGGCCCCCAACAGAAGTGACACCATAAGGAGGTATAGCCTTATTGAACTTGTGTGGCCTTGGTAGAGGAAATGTGTCACTGTGGGAGGAGGCTTTGAGGTCTCATTTGCTGAAGTTTTTTCTCAGTATGACACTACGCCCTTTTCTTTTGGTTGTAAATTAAGATGTAGGAATCTCAGCTCTGTCTCCAGCCCTATGTCAACCTGCATGCTGTCATACCCTGTCATGATAATAATGGACTGAACCTCCAAAACTGTGAGCCACCCCAGTTAAGTATTAATTTTTATAAGGGTTGCAATGGTCAGGGTGTTTCTTCACAACAAAAGAAAACCTAACCAAGACAGAAGAAAATTCCCCAAATTATCTATGTTTGTGCAAAGGAATATCCCAAGACTCTTAATGAGCAAGAAAAAGGAGTCAGAACAATATGTGAGTGTGGAGGAAGGTACAGAATCACATAAGTAAAGAGTTTTCTAAGCCCTCTGAATGTGGATGACAGTAGAATGGCATGGGCAGTTTGTTTGGGCCTTTGGCAGTGGGACCAGAATTTATTCCTGGTGCATGAACTGGCTTCTTGGAGCCCAGTCTCTACAAAGAAACATCTTGCTCAGCCTTGATACTGGGGGTAAATTCTTGGGCCTATCTCAACTATATATGCCAGCCTGCATTGACTCACCTTTGGGAGTCCTTACTTTCTCTGAGGAAAGGATGGGGGAGTGGTAGGAGGAAACTGGGAGAGGACTGGGAAGAGGGGAGGAAGGTGGAACACTGGGAGGTATGTGTAAATTTTTTAAATAAAAAAAATAATAAGTTTCTGAAAAAAATGTTAGATCTAAAGAAAATTTTCATTTTACTTTGATTCTTTCTCCCTCCGATATTGTAAACTTTCCCACATCAATGGGCATCACCTAACATTTCACAAACATTGTACAAGGATCTACTCATTCTAGCCTAGTATAAATATCTACATAACAAACAAAATCCTACACTGCAATGCAAAGCCAAGCAGTTCACATATGACTGTGACTGGGAAAGCCTACCAGGACCCCAGCACCCTGAGTGACTTCATTTTGTTGCTTCTAGTTTCCCTGTAAGTGTGTGAGAGTGCATGAGTGTTGGTGATGGTGGACATGATTTCATCCTTCCAAGACTATTGATCAAAATAAATCAGCATTGTGAAAGATAGAGTGACTGTTTCTTGATATATTGTCAAACATTACTTCAGACTTACCAAATCCTTCAGATATTTCTGATTGAAGATGAAAGTCAGTGCCCCAAGACTAAAATGAGCTTCTTTCCAGAGTATAGCTTCTGTTGGACTATTTGAAATTTTCACATAATAATCCAATGTGAAATAAAAGATTAGAAAATGTAATGTGTGGGAGAGCAGTAGCTTTTCTTAAAGGCAATGTAACAAATGTTAAAAAAAGTAATATTTATTATGTATTGAGTTAAGAAGATATCAAAGGAGAAACATTCATAGCTAATTTTGTTTGAAGGGATATTATTTACTTTGTTTTATATTTTGCTTGCAAAATGATGTCATTAACAATAGTGTTTCTAGCAGCATTTTACCACAGAAAAAAAATTGCATCAGGAGTAAGAAAGAGAAAATACAAATTCACATGTTCCATTAAGTTGTTTAAAGAAGACATTTCTTGCCAAAATGTCATATTCTCGTTACATTAAGTATCTATTCATTTTCTATTGAACACAAATTTTGTCATAACACAGTTGCACAAAGATTGAAAAGTATACTAAGACATTTGTGACATATTAAATAAAATGTTATGTGATTGTATTCACCTTGATCTACATAAAATATTAGAATACTTAACACTTATTTTCAATGACATATCACTAATTTCTGATTTATATAGGTATTCACAATTGTGAAGTGTAGACTCTTCTAAAAAATATACTGAATTTACACTATTTTATTAGAAAACATGTTTCATGTCATAAATTTCCACTAAATGGACTTTACCTTTTTCAAGCATTTATAAACTTATATTTTGCTATCATTTACTACTTTATGATAATCCTTGGTCAAATTTCTATTTCATCCTTCAGGTTGATATGCCCCTCTGTATCTGGTCATAGTATTGATAGTATAGATAATGTTGGTCATAGTAAAATATTTTTACTAGGTAAACTTTCAAGTGAGTTACTGAGTCTGAGTCCTTTGTAGACTTGGTGATGTGTTTATTTAATGTGCACAGCAGTTATAGTGTGTTGGTTTTTATATTTTCTTGCACACTATAAATAATGTAATAGAAGAACAAACAAGTACAGCAAGTCTCCACCACCAGAAGTGAAGAATTCAAAGACATTGGGAGAAAAGAAACTTCACTCCTAGGTCATTTGCTTTCTCATTGGTCCAATGCACTTGCATTATCTGCTCTTTTTCTGACTTTTCCACAGATCATTATATAATTTAAAGATAATTTATATTTTTCCAAAGAAAATAATAGCATTACACATATCTTAATTATTGCATTCATGACATGTCAAGTGTGAGCAAAGAACTCTATGTATACTGAAATATGTACTTCATGATTAGTGCAGCACAAAGCTGAAGCAAACTGTCTATTCAGGTAAACAATAATTCTACCAATTTAAAACCCTGTTATTCAGAAAAACCAATCACTCAACACTGAAATTGAGATGCACAGTTTAAAGCAGGTTACATTTTATGCAATAATACATTCACTGATAACCAACTCTGCATAACAATATTCACAAATCTAATTTAAAGTTACAATATGTATTAGTACATTGTACAGAATTACTCTCCAACAAACCAGAATAGTCCTCACTGTGAAGCATGTGGTTCTTGGCCTGGACATCTGACTGAAGATTTTCGCTAGTTGATGCTCTCAACATGCACTTACATTAGTGTTCTATATTCACTGGCATTCAGGAAAATGAAATATACACTTTAGTCTTCAGATTCTTCTTCCTTCAATACCCTGCTGCTCATAATATCATTGCTAATGTTCTAGTTTTGAAGACTTTCAATGTTTAGTCATATAGCAAAATATAAACTTTACTTAATTAGCATTTGTAAACAAAGGACTGCATGAATTATAAATGTATGGTTTCATTTCTAGTGTTGTGACAAAACACCATTGAAAAGCCCTTTGGCTTACACTTCAATCATGGAGGAAAGAAATCAAGGCAAAAAAATTCTTTTTGATAATTTCAAATCAGAATTTATGTTTTAAAATAAAAATTCAACAGACTTTTATAAAATTGACACATGCTGTAAAATACCATCACATGGTACATTTACTTAGAGATACTAGATTCAGTCTAAACAAGAATTCATCCATCATAAATGTGAGTTCCTTCCTTTCTTTGAGCAAGAAGGAAGCTTATGTGATATGTAGACACATTAGGATGGCCAGCAATGGCTCAGCACCTTCATGAATGAGGATGTCCAGAGCACAGGCACACGATGGGGCAGGACTCCATTCTGCAATTTCCCATATGTGCTGCAGTGGCTGTGACTGGAGGTTTCTTATGTCCTGTGTGCCATGGTCCTTTAATTTCTGGTGACAATACAAATATCACCACTGGTTTCCTTTTATTGTAATCTTCAACAAAAAAGTCAGTATTCTTACAGACTGTGCACATGGAGTTCAGGGATCTTTCTCGAGATTCTCACTACTTGGGAAAGCTCTTTCTCAGAAGTCTCTGATCTGGTTCACTTTCTTTCATGGTGACTTGGACCGTGGGGACATCATCATGAGGTGAGACCAGCTGGCAGTCCTTTCTAAGCTGCACCCCTGGCTATGCCACATCTCTGCTCTGGCTCTGTCTTATCCAATAATAGTAGATTCATTTCTTCTCTCTTTACATTCTATTTTACAGATGGTATTTTAGAAGGTTCCTGAGCAATTTCTTTATTTCAATCTAATAATCAACAATTTGAGGCTCTTACATAACCACCCTGTAGATGTGTTGCTGTCCGGGAACTAAGCTGATTTGGATAAGAACAAGTAAGAAGCAAATGCTGGTCACTAATGATGAATGACATCCTTCAGAGAGTGAACTGAATTCACCCGTGTTTTCCTTTTACATAAATACTTAAGTTTTTTTTCAATAATGAAACATAATTTTCTAATTACAAACACATACTCAGAACAAACATCACAAATCCAGTAGCTACAATAAATGCTACGTATAGTACAACCCTTCATTTCTATACATCACTTCCAAAATAAAGGTTCAAGCCTTTGCCTGCCCATGGATTCAAGTTCTTGACATATCATTTGATACCATCATTTCTATAGTTTAACAAAAACTAGATTGACATTCTTAATGTGTGTAGGGAGTATAAAATTGTCATCACATACTTTAACTTCTTCACAATTACTTCAACATCTGTAGTATCATCAAATGTTGCTAATTATAAAAAGGGTAAATCTGTAATTTCCTGTTTAGTGATAGTATCACCATTAAAATTTATTTGCCCATAATTAGACTCCATTTCAACTACCCGATGTCAAACTTGAGATAGCTGCACTGTGGTCACATTGCTAGGGCAGTAGTATGGTTCAAAGCACCACCTGGAACATCAGATTTGATTTAAATGAGAGGGGAATAAAGTCTCCCAGACACTGTTTCCTCATTTGGCATTCAAAACAAAACAAATAGAAACAACTCCAATAATTTCCTTAGTGATAAAAGTACAGTTCTTTTGTGAGCATAGACAGGATGCACGGAATCTGTTTTTGGCGTGAAAAGTGGAGTCAAAGGAGCAGGACTCGAATTCTGTGGCTACCTTCCGGTTAACTCTAGCGAGAATGTGCATAAACTCAAACTTATGTGCGTACAGTTTCAGCATGGCGCAAAGTGACTGAATGAACCAAGACCCGACCTTTGAGTTTCTTCAGTAATAACAGGGTGCTGTGGAGTAAGCATACAGGAAGCCGGCTTTCATTGGTACCTTCTGGCACACCATGTCACCATCAGTGTTACTGTCTTGAAGCGGCAGTCCAGCTCCATACCCCAGCAGGCAGGCCTGAATGATGAAGAGTTTGTGTTTTCCAGTCAGGCTTAGGCAGCAGTCTCCTCTGAAGTAACTAGGTAACATTTTCAGAGCAATGGGCCCATATGTCCCGTAAATTATTCCTTCGTCACCATGGCCTAAAATCACGCACACAAACTGCACCTTCTGCTGTGATCTTCTTTAGAAACATTATCCATCAATTCCACAATCTCTTCAAGTAAGATCATTCTTATTCTGAATTTTACTTCAGGTTCATGAATGTCTCTCTGAGGTTGGCTACATCGACACCAGTACCAGACTGAGGGGTCATTCCTGTGCTTTTATGAAAGTTCTTATTATTATTATACACACAGTCATTTCGGGATAATTCATTTTATAACTACTATCCAAATATATTCTAGAGTCCATTGATTTGCTTCCATGTATGGTCTTTGCTTCATTATTATTAATGGATTTGGAATCCACCGAGGTTTCATTGTTCTCCAGGGTCACTTTTCCTAACTAACTGCTCTAAGGTGTACGAGGCAGGACACTGGACTTCGATCTCAGCAGCTCCAGCTCAACAACTGCAGACTAAACCCGCTGCTTTGGCTCCACCCCACTCTCTCCCCAACCCGGTCCCCCAAGGCAGGAATTTAAAAGCTGATTTTCTTGCTGTTCCATCCATAATTACCTTGAATCAGAAAATCTACTCACAGCCAAATTACATCAGAACCATGAAGGGCTGGGCTTGCTGGCTCGCTCACATCCTCATGCTTATTTAGCTCTCTCATACAATCTAGAACCACCTCTCCAGGAAATGATGTCATCTACTGTGGGTTCTCAAACATCAATTAGTAATTAAAGTAGCCAAAGTGACCTGGGTAATCTCTTTTCTGAAATATCCTTCTCAGGTGGCTCTAAGTTGTGTCAAGTAGACAGGTAAAGCTAAGTAGGACAATAGAGAGAGAACTTACTGATTTTTCTCTATGAAGTCAGGAAACATGTCTTTGACAGTGATTGGAAGACAGTTTCCTTTTGAAGACAGTGATATCAAAGGGCATCTTTTTTTGTTATTGTTCTTTGCATTTTTCTGATGATTGTAGATTTAAAAGATACTCAGGAATTATTCATAGCATGCATACATGGAAATGGCACTCTAAAATTCATTGTTCTAAAAGTTATTAAGAATTAATAAGAAAATAAAACAAGTTTATTGACATCATGTAACAAATTAGAATAGGTATTTATAAACTTATGTATTAAGTAATTATACTTTATGATCTATTAAAAGTTATTTTCACTGAAATTCATATATATTAGCGCATATGTGAGCTGCACAAGTGTGCTAAACCACAGAAAACACATACATAACAAAAACTTAACCTATGTAGATGTTAAATTATATATTTTCTATCTTCCTTCTATGGTCCCCTCTCAGGCATTTCATTGCTGTTGCATGTTTTTTAATAGAATATTTTACTTATCAATGAGCCTCACACATCATACACAATCTCTTTAGTCATCCTCACTCTCTACTTTCAACTCCTTCAGGGTTCCCACACCAATTCTTTCTTTGTTTTTTGTCACATCTCAGGTTAATATCTTTTACATTAAAAGGTCCTGTTCTGCAGTTTTAAAAACAGGACTTATATGCATATTGTGAGATTTATTTTAAGGAAAATGCCATTTTTAGCTCTTAATTTTATAATTTTGGATGCACAAAGCTCACTTTACTTGCAAATTAATTATATCTCTATTTTATCAGGTGTTCCAGATGTTGTTTGCTAGTTATCTTTTATCATTTTATAACAAAATACAAGCATATATAGTAAATGCTAATGAAATATTTCTTTAATGTATATATCATAATAATATGTTCTGAAATTAATGCAGCCAAAAATCAGAGCATATAACAACAGCATGTGTTCATGGTTCTAAACTGCTGTTTTATCTCATCATGCACCACTGCACTACAAGGATGTCTCAGAGACATGAGCAGTCATGATTCTTAGGAGCATAAAACATCTAATTTTATATTTTCTGAAAACAATACTAGAATATATTAGTTTTTTTGTATCCTAACAGTATTCTAAAGACTAAACTAATACATAGTTTTATGATCATTTAGGAGATAATTTTAAACTGATAGGGAAACTTGAAGCTTGAAGATAGCCTTAGCATAAAGATTATAATTGTTCATAATTTAAAGTAAAAGTGGTTAGCTTGTTGTGGAATGGATTTGTTTGCTAAACATTTCTTATTTAAATCAAATGAATAGTCTCCAATAATGTGAATCACAGAAAATGCACTGTATTCTGGGTTAAATGTGAAGGCTCAGATGAAATGTTGGAAAGCATCATTTTAGAAGTGACCTTCATTTAATGAGAACAGCATTGTTTTAAAGTGCTAGACAGAACAATTAATCTTTCATGAGAACTGGCAATATGTTCAAACAAATGGGGAAATGAAATATTTAGCATGTGAATATGACATCCTCGTGTTCAAATGCAGGGAGATTTTCATTCTTACTGAAGAAAAGCTATGATTTAATTTGTCCTAAAGCCTTGCTGTCATCTTTCTGAACAGTTAAATAAGTGTTGATAGCTTATAAAGACTGGAAACCTTATGAACAATTAGGAAGACATAATGCGCAGAAGGGGCCAGCTGCCTGCTCATAGGGGAAAGAGTTCCTTTTCCCTGGTCATGGGAGGGAACTCTAGCAACTCAGGAAGTAAAGATACCATAGCTTTTTTCTCTGCTGATGTGATTAAACACTGTTCAAAAGCAGTTAGGGAAAGAAAGGTTCCTTTGATTTACATCATAGTTCATCATTCAGGAAGCTGGAGAAGAAGCTCAAGTACAGAACAGACCTACAGGACCAAAGCAGAGATCATGGTGACCCACTCTTACCTGCTTGATGCCAGGTTCAGTTCAGTGAGAGCCCAGACCTATCTGCCTAGGGATAGCACTTCCCACAGTAGGTCACATCCTCTCCCATCAGTTGACAACCAAGAAAATGGCCCATAATCCTGTCTACAGATCACTCTGTAGACACGGTTCTCTGATGCTTGTTTTGTTGATGTGGCAACCATGACTTAGGTATTACAGCAGCATTTTCTTAGGAGGGAAACCAGTTAAATGATGCTAAAATTAATGTAGAGAATATAACAATAGGAGTTGATACACTAGTTAAAATAAGGCATCTGAATCAGGCAGTTTTTTTCCAATTATTTTATCTCTTGTTGATGAAGTGAATGATGAATAAACCCAGACTTGTATCTATAGCTATACTTATATATGCATAGCTGAGTACCCTGTCTTTATCCCTAATATCTATCACTACAAAATGAAGCCAAGATAATGGACTCAGTGGCTGAGTGGTTGATATAGTGTGTAAAGTCCTGACTCCCAGCACCATGAGAATGAATTTAATGAAGTCGTGTGTGGAAGTGACAGCATAGCATCTCAGTAACATATGATACTGTTATTATCACTTAGTCAGGTTCCTTGTGTTCATATAATATTTGCCTACATTATTAGTGTGTTTATGTGTGTAGAGTAATGGGTTGCACTGTGACAATTTCATAAAGCAAATATCTTATTTTAATTATATCCACTCTGTCATTATTTTGTTTTATTGCATCCTGCAGCTGGTCCCTTCTTCTCACATAACCCCTGCTTATTTCAAGGTCTTTTTCTTTTAAAAATAGATCTTGTATATGGAAAGAAATATAACACTTTATTTATTTATATTATTTATTTATTGGGGTTTTTTTAGGAGTGTGTGTGTGTGTGTGTGTGTGTGTGTGTGTGTGTGTGTTAAATAGCCCTGGATGTCCTAGAACTCACTTTGTGGACCAGGTTAGCATATAACTAACAGAGGTCCTCCTGCCACTGCCTACCAGATGCTGTGATTAAAGGTGTGTACCACTTTACCTAGTTTATTTTTATTTATGAATGTAGCTAATCCTGCTTAATAAAATGTTTACTTCTATCTATACTCTTTGAAAATGATGTAATTTCAACTAACTCTAAAAATGTTCAATGAAGTCTTTTTGGAAAGAAAACATAATAATAATAATAATGTAAGCATATTCAAAACCACAAGAATTTTGTGACCTCACAGTAAGAAGGCTGATATAAAAATGGGAAATACTAAGTACTGATGTAAAAAAATAAAAAATGCTTATCCTTACTGGTATAGCTACTGGAGGAGCTGTATAGAGGAGACTCCTCTAGATATTAGAAATTGAACTATATATACTTAATGGCTGTAGTTCCACATATTTTGAAGGCTCAGTGTAGAGTGGAGGGTATTGCTTAACCATAGAATTAACAGATTAGTGGATATAATGGGGGATGAAATACTCTTCAAAAAATTAAATTAAAATCAATGCATGATCTAGTACTCTCAGTACTGCGTAAAGAAACTAAATTATATGTGAGTGTTTGTGTGTGTTTGTGTGTGTGTATGTGTGTGTGTGAGTGTGTTAGAGTCATTTGCACATCCAAATTCTCCAGAGCATGAATCTGTTTTCTGTCTCTTATCTCTATGTTTTACTACCTATTTCTTATATAACATATTTGTCATTTATGCCTTTATCTATTATTATTTATGTCTCAATTTTCTACTATCTTCTATATGTTGTCCATCTAACTATACATCATTTGTCTTCTGTCCATCTTATGCTTATATTGTCTGAGCATGTCTGTAGGTCAGTTCTATGGTCTGGAAGAACCACTTAAACAGAATATCACAGATGTGCTGGAAGACAAATGAATTCTTTTGTGCCACTTCTGAAGAGGGACATCAAGGTCTGAGTGCTCTTGAACTGATTTCTGCTGAAACTTTCCTCTATGTCCTGTAGTTCCCGATCTGTATCTTCAGAGCATGTTTCTTCCCTTAGTGTAAAACTTGGTGACATTTACCTCACAAGGACTATACTTTTAGATGAAGACTTCATACTTACTTTGTTTCTTTGGAGATCCTGTCTCAACAAAAGTTTGTATCTAATTGGAGCATCCAACTTATGGACATTCAATGCCCATGATTGCTCCTAGCAGGATGTAGTTCTTCTGCACTATTTATCTAACCCTTTCAAGTGAACACACTTGATTGTTCTGTGACAATTAATTTAGTGATCCCATTTCTAATGATAAAAGGGTGACAATACATTATTCAAATGATTATAGTAAATATTCCCCTGAAGAACTGTAATTATTAACACGAGAAAATAATTGAAGGCATGTAGAACTATACAAATGTATAAACAAGATGATGTGGCAGCTGACACAGAATAAATAGAGAATGTACCCAGGCAGTATATCACTATAAATTATAGCTCTTCAATCTTTATCTGAAATTTGATCCTTGATTGGAGAAATTTGCCACCTGCATGGTAGTTTGCCTAGTTACTGTTTGTGGTTTCCCTGCCAGCACCTGGCTTAGCTTATACCTTTAGTGGTACTCAGGATTAAACTTTAGGGAGCAGAAAGTCTAGGAAAAGGCTTCACTTTTGAGCTTCTCCCACTTCTGTATTTTAATAAATAATGGTTCGTCCTGGAGTTTTGTGATGTTTTCTGTGGTTCTGTGGTTTTTGTTTGCATTTATACAATGGTATTTAGCACTTTTATGCAGCTATTAGCCATTTATTTGCTGTCCTTTGAGAAAATCTACACCTCCTCAGTGTTTGTGTGTATGTGTGTGTATGTGAGTGTGGTATATATGTGCTGTGTGTGTATGTGTGTGAAGGTCAAAAGACCAATTTGTGGGAGTTAGGTTTTTTCTTACAAAATGTGTGTTCCAGGGATTAAATTCAGGCTTTTGGGCCTGGAGACACATATCTTGACTTTTTGAGGCATCTTTGGGGCCCTGTACCCACTTTTAAAATGAGTTATTTACATTGTTCTGTGTTGATGCCCTATGCTGTCTGTTTATACCAAGTCCTGAATGTTCTTAACTTTATTCTCCTTGTGTTTTGGTTTATCATAATCTATAACCTTGTGCTATCTGTTAGCTTTCACTGTGTTTGTATCTCTAGTCTGTCTAATGATCCTCATTCCATCATATTACCTTGGTAGTTCTTGTATAAACTCTGTAGTGATGATATTAGGCTTAAAACTTCTTCAAATGTATTCTTTCTTTTTTTCATTTATGATAATTTGTTTTCTTTTATTTAATATATTATGAACTTTTTAATACTTAATGTAGTTGCTGGATGGTTCATATTTTAACCTATGTCATAATTAATGGGAACAGTGATTTAACAGTATTCTCACCATTGTAGCCTATAGTTTATATGCTTTTTATATGCTTAAATACGTCATGAGGCATTTTGGATCCATGTCATATATTAGTTAACTTTTAAAAATAGTGCTAAAATTTGCTAAAAATTACTTTTCCTATGATCTCAAGCATTATATAAAAGTTTAACTTTCCTAAACTTTATAGTTTTGTTTGATTTTAATCTTTCCACTAGAATAAAGTTTTCATTTTAATTGGTCAAAGGGAATTTTTTTGCATTTTTGTTGCCACATTATACTTACTCCTTTGCATATGTTCTGTTCTTCACTAGATTTTCTAGTAATTATTTTATTGAACTATAAGAACCAGTATATCTTAGCAACTTCAGTTCTGACATACTTTAAATATTACCCCTAAATTTCCCATACAAAGAACATTTTAAGAAACCTCTGTTTTTAAGTAAAAGCAGTATCTCAGAAAGATAAGCAGGGGATGTACTGACATATTAGTGGTCTTTAAACAAACAAACAAGAAAAAAAGCCAAGCATGCCCAAGCGGCAAGCCACAACCATTGAACAGCTTGGGATCAGAAACACCCTGGACTGTCCCTTCGGATCCCACTCCAACTATAGGAACACCAGACTCACTCTTGAGGGAGGGGGGACAAAACTGGATTTGGCCAGGAGTGGAGACTGATCCAAGCATTATTGGGTCAGTGGGACCATAGGACTGTCTGCTCCCTGCCCAGGGAGGGGATGGGGAGTTGCGGAGAAGAAAAATGACCTGATGCGGTGGGAGGGGGAAGGGACCTTGAATAAGGATACACAGGGATGGATAAAAAAAAAATTCAGAGGGAAAGCTGAACACAAAGTAAATATATGTGTAGCAATCTTATTTGCGTTATCACCCTAGATTAAAAAAAAAAAAAAAACAGTAAGCCAATTCCCAAATAAGGCAATAAGGGAATTCTTATGTCCAATTGGTAGAAAAATATATATCAGGGCAGTAATTTGTATATTGACTTCTAAGACTATTTCAATTAATTTATTATTTCCAAGATGTTTTATACACTTATTATGATGGGTGAGCAGTATTTAACAGTTATATTATATATTATAATTAAATATGCTCCTCTTTCAATTATTTTGTTGTTCATATATGAAAATAATTTTAAAATATTATTTAGTTTTTCAAATTAGGTTTCTGTTGATATTATCTAATAAAGAGTTAGATGAATTAATTTTATATTCTTTATATTGTATTTTAATTATAATTCAAAGTATATACATTTGTAATATTCAATATGCTTTGATGTATTTATACATTATTTGTTAATTCAAGCCTATTAGCATTTTGATCACTTCATATTTTTATCATCTCTTCTTGTAATTAATGTAGAACAAAGATCTAAATCATTTGGCAGTTTTTAAGTATAAAAGCCATTATTATTGATTTTAGTATGGTAGCATTTAATATCATTTCTCTACAGTCAAGATTATGAACCTATTTTACTGATTTTAAAACTGTTACAGTTTTTACATCATTCTCTATTCTTATTTCATGATGGTTATGATCACATACAATTTACAAGTTTTATGATTAGACTGCCTCTATTCTGCAGAGAGCTTTATGAGAAGTCAATCTTTCCAGTAAATGCAAGAACAATAAAACAACCTTAATTCAGAGAAAAGATTTAAAATTGCCAGAGTTTCAAGTCAAGAGTTATAGCTCTGGGCTCACTTTACTACAGGATATTTGCAAGATAAATATCCTCATTTGAATGTAACAGTGCAATGGCAATTATGCAGTATTGCATCACTGTATATTTGAATACAGTTCATCTGACATCTTTTAGATCTGTTGCAACAGAATGCTTAGTATGTATTCATTCTTTTTAT
Organism: Sigmodon hispidus; assembly: GCA_004025045.1. NCBI lineage: Eukaryota > Metazoa > Chordata > Mammalia > Rodentia > Cricetidae > Sigmodon > Sigmodon hispidus. The sequence goes on from PVIH01013552.1 coordinate 20,645, forward strand.
ATTAAATTTATTTATATTACATTCTGAACACATTTTCTCGTCCCCATCCTCCTTTCTGCTCATTCACCCAATTCACTTCTCAACCCTGTTTTTGTTTAGAAAGGGGCTGGAGAGATGACTCAGAGGTTAAGAGCACTGACTCATCTTCCAGTGGTCCTAAGTTCAATTCCTGACAACCACATAGTGGCTCACAACCATCTATGATGGCATCTGGTGCCCTGTTCTGTATGCAGTTTGCATAATAGATAAATCTTTAGGACTTCATGGAGATCAACAAAACATTGCATATCAAGTTGTGGTAGGACTAAGCCCCTCCCTTTTGTATTAAGGCTGGACAGGCAATCCAGTAGGAGGAATAGTTTCCAAGAGCCAGCGAAAGCTTTAGGGACAGCCTCTACTCCCACTATTAGAAGTCCCACAAGTAGACCAAACTACACAAATGTCACATAGACCTAAGTTGGTCCCATGAAGACTCCTTGCATGTTGATTCATACTCTGTGAGTGCCTATGAGCCCAGGTTAATTGTTTCTGTGGGTTTTCTTGTTTTGTCCTTGACACCTCTGGTACCTACAGTCCTTACTTCCTTTCTTCAGCAGGATTCTCTGAGGTCAGCCTAATGTTTGGCTGTAGGTCTGTATCTGTTTCTAGTAGTTACTGGATAAAGTCTCTCAGATGATAATTGTGGTGGTCACCAATAATGTTTGTCTTTCTGACTCTGGGTTACTTAATTCAGGATGATTTTTTCTCTAGTGCCATTGATTTACTAGCAAATTTCATGATATTATTTTTTTGTTTTCTGCTGAATAATACTCCTTTGTGTATATGCACACATCTTCTTTATTCATTATCCAGTTGAGGAGAATCTGGGTTGTTTCCAGGTCCTGACCAATAGGAATAATGCTGTTATGAACATAGTTGAGCAAGTATTCTTGTGGAATAATTGAGCATATTTTGTGTATATACCCAAGACTGGCATAGCTGGTTTTTGAGATAGATAGATTTCTAATTTTCTGAGTAGCTGTCATATTGATTTCCAATGTGGCTGTACAAGTTTGTATTCACATCAGCAGTGAAGGAATGTTCCTCTTATGCCACATCCTCTCCAATATAAACTGTTATTAGTAATTTTAATCTTAGCCATTCTGGCAGGTCTAAGATGGAATCTTAGAGTCATTTTGATTTGTATTTCCCTGATAGCTAAGGATGTTGAACATTACTTTAAGAGTTTCCTAGCCATTTAAGATTCTTCTGTTGAAAATTCTCTGTTTAGATCTGTACCCAAATTTTAATTGGATTATTGTTATCATTATTATTATTTTGCTGTCTAGTTTTTTTATTGCTTTAGATATTTTGGAAATCATGCGGCTGTCATATTTGGGGTTGTGGAAGAATTTTACTATTATGAAGGCTGCATTTGTTCTGTACCTTAAACTTTGCATTATAGAAGACTTTCATCTACATGAAGTCCCACTTATTAAGTGTTAATCTTAGTGTCTATGCTACTCATGTTGTGTTTAGGAAGTGGTCCCCTATGCCAATGCACTGAAGGGTATTTTCTTTTTTTTCTATCAAGATCAGTGTAGCTAGGTTGAAGTCTTTGATACACTTGGACATGAGTTTTGTTCAGGGTGATAGATAAAGATCTATTTATACTCTACTACATGAACCAACTTCCACTTATATCATTTATTAAAGATGCTTTGTTTTTTTTTTTTCATTGTATAATTTTGCCTTCTTTGTCAAAAATCAAATGTTCACAAGTGTGTGATTTATTCAGGGTCTTCAATTCAATTCTATTGATCTTCCATTTTTTTCTTTATTAACTTTGTATTTATCAAGAAAAACAATAAAATGAATTTAAAATGCTGATAAGTTAACAATAACCATAAAGAAAATAAAAATCATAAGCATGACTTATCAAGGGTGATAATGCAAATAAGTTTGCTGCACATAAAATTATTTTGTGTTGAGCTTTCCCTCTGAATTTTTTTTTCTATCCCTGTATATCATTATTCAAGGACCCTTCCCCCTCCCAACACATCAGGACATTTTTTTCTTCTCCACAACTCCCCATCCCCTCCCTGGGCAAGCAGCAGACAGTCCCATGGTTCCACTGACCCAATAATGCTTAGTTCAGTCTCCACTCCTGGCAAATCCAGTTTTGTCCCTCCTCCCTCAAGAGTGAGTCAGGAGTTCCTTTAGATGGAGTGGGACCCGAAGGGACAGTCCAGGGTATTTCTGATCCCAAGCTGTTCAGTGGTTGTGGTTTGCAGCTTGGGCATGCTTGACTTTTTTCTTGTTTGTTTGTGAAGAGACCACTAATGAGTAAGTACATCCCCTGCTTATCTTTCTGAGTTTGTGATACCTCGCTCAGGAGGATATTCTCCAAATCCATCCATTTGACTGCAAATTTTAGGATATCATTTTTATTACTGCTGAGTAGTATTCCATTGTGTACATGTACCACAGTTTGTTAATCCATTCTTCAGTTGAGGGACATCTAGGTTGTTTAGAGGTTGTTGCTATTACAAATAATGCTGCTATGAAGATAGTTGAGCTAATACCTTTGGAGTGTGAATGTGCATCTTTAGAGTATACACCCAGAAGTGGTATTGCTTGGTCCTTGGGGAGATTGATTCTCAATTTATGAGAAACCACCATACAACATTCCAAAGTGGCTGAACAAGCTTACACTCCCACCAACAATGGAGGAGTGTCCCCCTTGCTCCACATCCTCTCCAACATAGGCTGTCATCTGTGCCTTTCATCTTAGCCAATCTAACAGGTGATAGGTGGTATCTCAAAGTTCTTTTGATTTGCATTTCTCTGATGGCTAAAGATGAAGAGCACTTTTTCAGATGCCTTTCAGCCATTCATAATTCCTGTGCTGAGAATTTCCTTTTTAGATCTGAACCCCATTTTTTGATTGGGCTATTCAAGGTTTTGGGCTCTAGATTCGTGAGCTCTTTTTAAATCTTAGAGATCAGTCCTCTATCGCTTGTAGGGTTGGTGAAAATCTTTTCCCATTCTGTAGTCTGTCGTTTTGTCCTATTGACAGTGTCCTTGGCTTTACAGAAGCTTCCTAGCTTCAAGAGATCTCACTTATTGATTGTTGGTCTTAGTGTCTGTGTCACTGGTGTTATATTTAGGAAGTGGTCATCTGTGCCAATTCGTAGAAGTGTATTTCCCACCTTTTTTTCTATCAAGTTTAAAGTGGCTGAATTTATGTTGAGGTCTCTGATCAACTTGGATTTGAGTTTTGTGCAGGGTGACAGGCTCGTATCTATTTGCATTTTTCTACACACTTCCATCCAGCTATGCCAACACCATTTGTTAAATATACTATCTTTTTTCCATTGAATGTTTTGGGCCTCTTTGTCAAAGATCAGGTGTTCATAGGTTTTTGGGTTAATATCTGGATCCTCAGTTCTATTCCATTGATCCACAAGCCTGTTTTTATGCCAGAATCAAGCTGTTTTTGTTACTGTAGCTCTATAGTATAATTTGAAGTCAGGTATGGTGATACCTCCTGAGGTTCTTTTGTTGAGTAAAATTGTTTTGGCAATCCTGGCTTTCCTGTTATTCCAAATGAAATTGAGTATTGTTCTTTCAAGGTCCAAAAAATATTGTGTTGGGATTTTGATGGGCAGTGCATTGAATCTGTAGATTGCCTTTGATAGAATTGCCATTTTTACTATGTTGATCATATCAATCCAGGAACATGGGAGAGCTTTCCATTTTCTGATATCCTCTTCAATTTCTTTCTTTGGTGATTTAAAATTTTTGTCAAATAGGTCTGTTACTTCTTTGCTTATAGTTACTCCAAGGTATTTAATACTATTTGCAGATATTATGAAGGGTAATGTTTCCCTTATTTCTTTTTCAGCTCTTCTACCCTTAGTGTGTAGAAGGGCTACATATTTCTTTGAGTTAATCTTGTATCCTGCTACATTGCTGAAGGTGTTTATTAGCCTTAGCAGTTCCTTAGAAGAATTTTATGGGTCACTTATTGTTGGGAGCCAAAGTCTAACTTAGCCATATTTTAGCTCCTATAGCTAGCCAGCAGCCATTTACCAGAGGCTACATCCCTATTGTCTTTAGCTAAACCATGACTCCTGATAGTCTGGCTTGATTCTCTCAGCGTAGCAGGTGACATCCTATAGGCCTTCTCCTGTAGCTCTCTCAGCTCAGCAGGTGACACTGACCAGACCCTCAACTGATAACAGATAGATTTCCATACTAATTCTACCCTGTCTGTTACTCTCCCTCAAAGGCTTGCCACATTCTTTTGTATTTTCCACCCCCTTTAGTCACAGCTACCTGCATGGCAGAGATTCTGTATAAATATTGACTGTAACAATAAAGCAAGAGGAGGACTTGAACAGAGAGATTTGTCTTGTCCTTCCATTCTTTTGTGTTCCTGCCTTCCATTTGCTTCCTTTCCAGGTTTAGGTCCACACAGAAGACCCTAGTGGCCGGGGCAACTTATGTACACAATCATATCATCTGCAAATAGAGATAGCATGACTTCTTTTCCAATTTGTATCCCCTTAATCTCCTTTTTTTTCTCTTATTGCTTTAGCTAAAACTTCCATAACTATATTGAATAGATAAGGGGAGAGAGGACATCCTTGTCTAGTTCCTGATTTTAGTGGGATTGCTTTGAGTTTTTCTCCATTAAGTTTGATACTGGTTGTCAGCTTCTTGTAAATCGCCTTCATTATATTTAGATATTTTCCTTGTATTCCTGATCTCTCCAGGGCTTTAATCATAAAAGAATGTTGGATTTTGTCAAAGGCTTTTTCAGCATCTAAGGATATGGTCATGTGCTTTTGTTCCTCTAATTTATTTATATGATGGATAACGTTTATGGTTTTTCACATGTTAAACCAGCCCTGAATTTCTGGGATGAAGCCTACTTGGTCATGCTGGATGATATTTTTTATACATTGTTGTATATGGTTTGCTAACATTTTGTTAAGAATTTTAGCATCAATATTCATGAGAAAAATTGGTCTGTAATTCTCCTTCTTTGTTGTGTCTTTGAGTGGCTTGGGTATCAGGGTGATTGTGGCCTCATAAAAGGAATTTGGTAATAGTCCTTCAGTTTCTACTGTGTGAAATAGTTTGAGGAGAAATGATAGTAATTCTTCTTTGAATGTCTGGGAGAATTTGGCACTGAAACCACCTGAACCAGGGCTTTTATTTTGGAGGAGGCTTTTAATGACAGCTTCAATTTCCTTAAGGGTAATAGGCCTGTTTAGGTAACTAATCTGATCTTCATTTAATTTTGGTAGATGGTACCTGTGCAGAAAGCTGTCCATTTCTTCTAGGTTTTCCATTTTTGTGGAATACAGATTTTCAAAGTATGATCTGATAATTCTCTGTATTTCCTGGGGGTCTGTTGTTATGTCCCCCTTTTCATTTCTGATTTTGTTGATTTGAACACACTTTCTCTGTTTTTTGATTAGTTTGGCTAAGGGCTTATCTACCTTGTTGACTTTCTCAAAGAACCAACTCTTAGATTCATTGATTCTTTGTATTGTCCTTTTTGTTTCAATTGTATTGATTTCAGCTCTAAGTTTGATTATTTCCTGCCATCTACTCCTTTTAGGTGAGTTTGCTTCTAATTGTTCTAAGGCTTTCAGCTGAGCTGTTAGGTCTCTAGTGTGAGATTTCTCTAGTTTTTTCGTGTAGGCATCTAGCGCTATGGTATTTTCCTCTTAAGACTGCTTTCATTGTGTCCCACAAGTTTGGATATGTTGTGGATTCATTTTCATTAAATTCTAGGAAGACTTTGATTTCTTTCTTAATTTCTTCCTTAACCCAGAGATGGTTCAGCTGATTGATGTTTAGTTTCCATGAGTTGGTAGGCTTTCTTTGATTTTTGATGTTGTTGAACTCTAACTTTAGGCCCTGGTGTTCCAATATGTTACAAGGGATTATTTTCATTTTATTTGTATCTATTGATATTTGCTTTATGACAAATTACGTGGTCAATTTTGGAGTAAGTTCCATGAGGAGCTGAGAAATATGTATATTCCTTTGCATTTGGGTGGAAGCTTCTGTAGATATCTATTAAATCCATTTGCATCATAACCTCTTTTAGACTCCTTATTTCTCTGTTGAGTCTCTGTCTGGTTGATCTATCCAGAGTTTAAAGTGGGGTATTGAAGTCTCCCACTATTAGGTTGTAAGAATTGATTTGGAACTTGAGCTTTAACAGTGTATCTTTTACATAGGTAGGTGCCCGTATACTAGGGGCACAAATATTCAGGATTGAAATTTCCTCTTGACCAATTTTTCCTGTGATGAATAAGTAATGACCATCTTGGTCCCTTTTAATCACTTTTAGCTTAAAGTCTGTTTTGTTAGAAATTAGGATGGCAACCCCTGCATGTTTCTTAGGACCATTTGACTGGAAAATCTTTTCCCAACTCTTTACTCTAAGCCTGTGGCTGTCTTTGTGGTTTAGGTGTGTTTCTTGTAGGCAACAGAAGGATATCTTCTGTTGTTGTATCCACCTTGTTAGTGTGTGATGTTTTATAGAAGAGTTCAGTCCATTGATATTAAGGGATATTAGTGACCACTGATTGATATATCCTGCCGTTTTTTGGTGGTAACTTGTTTGTATTTCCTTTCTTTGGAGAATTCTTCTGCGGAATTATTGATTGTTTGTGGTTTCATGGGTGCATCTGGGGTCCTTAGGTTGTAGTTTTCCCTCTAATACTCTCTGTAGCATTGGATTGGTACATAGATATTGTTTCAGTCTGACTTTGTCATGAAATATCTTGTTTACTCTGTCTATGGTGATTGATAACTTTGCAGGGTATAGTATTCTAGTTTGGCAGGCATGCTCTTTTAGCATCTGTATAACTTCTGACCAAGCCCTTCTAGCTTTCATCATTTCCATTGAATATTCTGGTGTTATTCTGATGGGTCTGCCTTTATATGTAAGTTGGCTCTTTTCTTTTGCAGCTCTTAAAATTTTTTCTTTGATCTGTATGTTTTGTGGCTGCATTATAATGTGGTGCACTGACTTTTTTGGGGAGTCATATCTATTTGGTGTTCTGTAAGCTTCTTGTATCTTTATAGGCATTTCCTTCTTCAGGTTAGGGAAGTTTTCGTCTATGATTTTATTGAAAACATTATCTGTGCCTTTGAGCTGGTATTCTTCTCCTTCTTCTATTCCTATTATTCTCATATTAGGTCTTTTCATGGTGTCCCAGATTTCCTGAACATTTTGAGTTATGGCTTTTTTAGTTTTACTATTTTCTTTGACTGATATATCTATTTGAGCTACTGAGTCTTCCACTCCAGAGATTCTATCTTCCATCTCTTGAACTCTGTTATTTATGCTTGTATCTGTGGTTCCAGCTTTTCTCTTCAGGTTTTCTATTTCCATCTTTGCCCTTTTTGTGCCATTTTTATTGCTTCTATTTCAGTTTTTAGTTCCTGGCATGTTTCTTTCATTTTTTGTTTTACTTTTTCTTGGTTTCTTTCATGGATTTGTTCATCTATTCCAATTTTTTGTTTGTATTTTCTTCTATTTCTTTAAGGCATTTTTCATATCTTCTTTGAGAACTTCGATGATTATCATAAAGGAATTTTTGGTGTTGCTTCCTTCTGTTTCCTCTTCATTGCTTAGTTTAGGTCTTGTAGTTTTAGGACTTCCTCTTTCTTCTGGAGTTGTCTTGTTGTTCTTTACATGATTATATATATTTTTGCACTGGCATCTGCCCATGGCTTCAGTGGTTCACAATTAGGTGTCTCCTAGTCAGTTGTGGCACGTGGGCTTGTGTGTCTCCTGTCACCTCTGAAAAACAGGTCTGCTCAATCTCTACCTCATCTCTGGGCAGGGGACTGTATTTCAAGTTTTCAATCCTTCTCTGATTGATCAGTTGGAGCAAGGTGGCTGTGCAAGTTCTCTCAGCAGCTGCCAGGGGGACCCTGGCAGACTGAGTTTATCTCTGTCTGCTACAGAGTCTGTGGGGACAAGTTCCACAGACAGCCCCTGGTCCGGGAACCAGAAACCGACCGCTCTTTCCTTTTATTATTTTTTAAAGTCCACTAATAAGTGAGTACATCCCCTGCTTAGCTTTCTGGTTTTGTGATACCACCCTCAGCAGGATATTCTCCAAATCCTTGATTTACCTGCAAATTTTAGGATACCACTTTTTTTTCTTACTGCTGATTAGTACTTCATTGTATAGATGTACCACAGTTTGTTAATCCATTCTTCAGTTGAGGGGCATCATGGTTGTTTCCAGGTTCTTGCTGTTACAAGTAATGCTGCTATGAACATAGTTGAGCTAATGCTTTTGTATGTGATTGTGTGACCTTAGGGTATATGTCCAATAGTGGTATTGCTGAATTATTGAGGAGATTGATTCCCTGTTTTCTGAAAAACCTCCATACTGCATTCCAAAGTGACTAAATAAGTTTATACTCCCACCAACAATGGAGGAGTATTCCCCTTGATCCACATACTCTCCAGCATAGGCTGTCATTTGTGTTTTTGATCTTAGCCATTCTAATAGGTGGTATCTCACAGTTGTTTTGATTTGCATTTTTCTGATGGCTAAAGATGTTGAGCGCTGTTTCAACTGCCTTTCAGCTATTTGTAATTCTGCTGAGAATTCCCTTTTCAGTTCTGATCTCCATTTTTGGATTGGGTTATTCAAGGTTTTGGAATCTAGTTTCTTGAGTTCTCTATATGTTTTAGAGATCAGTCCTCTGTCATTTGTAGGGTTTGTGAAACTTTTTCTTTTTTGTAGGCTTTGTCTTTTGTTGCTTTGTCTTATAGATTGTTTCCCTGGCCTTACAGAATTTTCTCAGTTTCAGGAGGTCCCACTTTTTGATTGTTGTTCTTAGTGTCTGTGTAGAATCATACCTGCCCATTTACTTCATGAAATGTTTATATTTATATGGCCAGAAGCTGAGGTATGCAATATTTTAATCTGTTGATTTTTAAAACTTTAACTTTTCTTTAAGTAAATATTAAGCAATTTCCAATTCAGTGTATACAAAATTATCATGTTGGTGGAAATTCTCCTGTGTATTAAGTATAAACAGTGAATCTTAGGGAAAATGCAATGAATAATGCAAAGACTTATATACTGAATAATTATTTTAATTCAATAAACCCTATAAATCTTTTATTTTAGAGCATTTAGTAATTATATAAAAACATTGAATTATTTATTATTATTAAATCTTTTTTGTTAGATTATAAAACTGAAGGAAATATTTTAGAAAATTAGCCAAGCAATTTGGTAAAGCATAATACTAATGTACTATATCTTAAAAATTTACAAAAGCAGTATAATTGTGTTAGAGTTTAGCCATGATGTTACTCCATTAAAACACAATTTGTAACAATAAAGATACTACAAGAATCTATTTATAAAAGGCTTACTTTTGTAGAAAAAAAACCACTTAAAACTTATATTTTTCAGTATCTTAGTGTGATGTCTTGGTAGATGAAGAAATCTACAATGTCTCTGAGGATATATATTCCCTACTACTTCACTGCCATCAATGATTTCTCTCTTTTCCATCCTGAAGCACATGTATAACATATATAACATTCATTTCACTAAACCCAACATACTCTCTCAGGATCACTGGCCTTTTAATTCTGGAGATACCAAGATATAAAAACACTAGTGAGCTATTATTCACAAATCTACTCTAAAGGAACTGGAATTATGCTGAATAAAGTTAAATTTTTTAAAAGTAAAATAAAAGTTGAATAGGAACTCTAAAATTGAATGACCACAGCACTTTCTAATCTAGTGCGTTCTACATTTCAAATGTCTACCAATTGTATTTTTATTTGTTCCATGAAATTCAAAAAGACATTTTGTCCAAAGAATAATTTAGCCTTTATTCATATATTTTAAATCTTATAGACTATCACTTTTATTATCACTGAAATGAACTAATTTTCAACACCATTTAACAAAACCATTCTCCCTTGTCGAACCCAAACATGTCAGAATAGCTGGTGTCTGAAGACTTGAATGCATTAAATTATATTAATATATCAATCATATGTGGATGCTTTAGAGGATATTCTACTAGCGACAACAGTTTAAAGCTGACACTATGTTTAGTTTTTCTTATTACCATGTTTTGTACATTCCCAAAGCCTATCTCTTTATTTTGATTTCCATTGCTGTGGTAAAAACACTCTTTCCAGAAGAAATTTCTGAAGGAACTGGTTTATTTGACTAGAGTACAATTTGAGGGAAATCAGGGCAGGAACTTAAAGTCAGACCTGCTTGCTATTCCACACACATCACCTCTGACAAAGAAACTCTTCACAGTATAAGGATTACAGCAGAAATTATGAAGAAATGGACCTCTCTAGCTTTCAAGCTCAGATCTAGCTAGCATTCTGTAAACTTTAGGTCCATCTCTTCAAGGTATGGTGCTGGGTACAGTAGAATTGGACCTTATACATCAATTAACAATTAAAGTCATTCTTACTCAGTTGAAACTCACTTCTAAGATAACTTTAGGCTTTTTATTTTATTTTTTTTAAAGATTTATTTATTTATTATGCATACAGTTTTACAGAAGAGGGCACCAGACCTCATCATAGATGGTTGTGAGCCACCATGTGGTTTTGCTGGGAATTGAACTCAGGTCCTCTGGAAGAACAGTCAGTGCTCTTAACCTCTGAGCCATCTCTCCAGCCCAACTTTAGGCTTTTTAAAGTTAAAGCAAACTAGAATATTTATTATATGTAGATCAGATTGTTGTGTCTGAGTATAATTTCAAATGTGTATTTATTGATATCTGTTTTTTTTTTTTTTTCCCAAGCAGAACAAGATCTATTTGGAGAGTTCTGCATGTGCACACAGGAAAATTTTTATTTGAGACAACTTGTTCATCAGAGTTTCCTATTGGAGTGAGACCAAGCCAGGGACACCCTGTGAGTTCTTGGAGGTTTCCATAGCACCGGTTCTTTTTCAACCCCACATTGGCTTCCTTTATTGAGATCTCTATCTCTTTTTTTCCCTCCCTCCTTGTTCTTCCTATAGGAGTCAAAAGTTCTCAGTATCTTCAGTCATTTCTTCCCTCAAGTGGACCAGCATTTTCTGAAATTAACCTTAAACAGTAAGCTTCCTGTAAAGAATCCTACATATCTCACTGTAATCTCTCCCATTGAAAATGAGTTCTAAATAATTTCCTGTTAGAATTGGCTAGGTGAATCATTAGCCATCATCCTATTGATGACTAATGTTGATGATTTAAAAACACTTTAAACTATGTATCCAGACTACATAAATATTTAACTTTACGAATATCTGTTTTGTAAATGAACAAAGTACCTTTGTATATGCTTAATATTCTCCAGAGTGCACAGAGCTATACATTACAGTAAGATAAAAAATCCTGACTTTGAGTTACTCTTAATGTAAGAAGCTTTGTTTAAAGTTACAAGGCCACGAGACTGTTCATCCGGAAATGTGAGGTGCTTCGTTTATAGGCTAAGGATGGCATTAGAAACAAGTTAGAGGAATGAACAATGTCATTTTCTCTTCATTTTCACTTTGGGGCTGAACACCCATGAACAGCCCTGTCTTGGATGTGTTTTTCCTTGTTTTTAGATAGGTGCTGTGCTTTACCCTCACAGTGACGAGCTCAAAACAGGAACTAAAGACTATGATAGCAACACATTGGCAAGACTGACAGGCCAGAGTGGAGACAAAGGCGCTGCAGAAAGTGCTTCAATTCTGCATGAAGGAGAAGACACTGTTTCCTTCCCCTGTGCATCTCCTTGAAACACTTTTCTTAAAATGAGAAATGAATCTCTGTGTGTAGGTGCCTGTGGTTACTGAAACCTTTGGTACAGGCCTGGAGAGGGGAGTGCGCATTACAAATTATAGAGACAGAAACAATTAGACTGAGACAGAAAACAGGTGACCAGATTTTTATTTCCCCTGGCCTTTTTATATCAAGTATAAACAGGTTAAATACTTCTTCCATTCTCAAACATAAAACACCTGGCAACCATACCTTTGGTGAAAACATCCAATTATGTAGCCTAGAGGGGGCACTAACTCTGATTCTCTGATCTTGCCAAAATGGAAACTCACCACAGCTGGAATCCTTGTGGACTACCACATGTGGGTTTAAAAAGAAAGTCATTTTTTTTTAAATCTAAACAAGGAAATATAAAGAAATTGTATCTGAGTGAGAAAGAGAGATGTGTCTCCAAATTGACACCCTGTCAGCTGAACACGGTTGTTTCTGGTTCTGACTTGTTAAGAAAAACAGTTAAAGTTTGACACAAGATTTATATTAGTCTAGAATCTAATTAAGAATAGATATACATCTGTCTCAGTGCTCTGTAGGCTATAAATCCAAGGATATTGAAAAATCAAGAACATTGCATCATGGATTAAACTGAGAGAACCAGAGAACTTGTGCAACAGAGGAGGGACCAAGGATGGAATAATTTTGTAATGACAAATCCTCATAAGGATTTCCTTGTGCAGTGAGAATCAATGGTCTTCTAGAAATAAATACTCATGTATCCTTTATAAAGGCATCATTTATGGAGAAGGGCTTGGTCTTGCCTCAACTTGATAGAGCAGACTTTTTTGTCACCCCATAGGAGGCCTCAGGGGCATCAATGGGGAAAGCTGGGAGGTGAATGGTAGAAGATCGGGAGGGGTACTGTGGTTAATTTGTAAAATTAAAAAAAAAAAACTTTTAAATTAGAACAAGACATAATTTGCCATTGAAGTCCCTGCTTTCAAATATCACTGCAATGGAAACTGAATTTCAAAAGGTTTCAAGAGACAAAACAAATTCAAACAATAGCATTGATGATGAACCTGGATTCCAGAGCTTCTTGGAAGGGATGATTGACCTGCAGAAGCTATTTGAATGAGAAATGATACCTTTCCTTTAATACTAGGTAGTTTGGTCTGGTATTGTATTATCCAGAGTGTACCTATTTGCCCAATGGCTGACCCAAGGGAAGTTGTAAAGAAGACTACAATAATAATGATGACATCCATCACATTAATGCACTGCGCTAGAGGAAAGATGTTTCAGTTCTGAAGAGGTAAGAGCTAGTTATGCAGCTATTTGCAGACTAAAAGCACACAGAGAGAAATCAATCATTAAGTCACTATAAAAAATGAGATTTTAAAAATATCAACTGGCCCTGCTATAGTACACTTTAAATAGCCTAGGTTTATTTTATGCAATTTTTTTTTTTACTGAATCTCTTGTAAAATACCACTAGTTTTTCAATTCACTATAGAACAAGCATAGGGATTTCCACAAGAATTTACAAGACTTCTTTACAATGATCTTTAAGTAAAAGGTTACTTCTCTAAGTCCTAGATGGCAGAAACTTCTTAACATTTAAAAAGAACATCAGCTCAAAGATTAATTTGTTAAAAATAATAGTCTTGTGATCTTGTGTTTATGAATCTCAGGGGGTGGTGGTATGTCTGGGAATTCAACTTGCCATTTTTATATGCAAGTTCACATATTTTAAAGAATAATACAAGCAACACACCAAATAAAAATATATATCATAGGTATCTCAAATAAGAAAATATAGTCAAAAAACTTTTTTTCTATGTTGCCATAGAGAAAAATATCTCACATTTTCTTATATAAACAATATACAGGATTTGATTAAAATGTAAATTTTTAAGCTTTGTGTTCAATTATGTTATTGGTATTTGTTTAACTCCATAAAGTAAGCTAGTGGTTGCAATTTATGGGCATTTAAAAAGTTTATTTCATTATGCAAAATAAGTTTTCACCCCTCTTTTATTGTGTCTAATAATTTAAATTTATTTTAATAATTATCAGAAGCAAATAAAGAATGCAAAGTTAAATAATATTATTTGAGAGAGCTTTACTGACTGATATAAACAATATCAATAGTATCTGCAATGCAAGCCATAATCATGACTGTCTGTAAAAAAAAAAAAAAAAAAAAAATGGTGCAAACTAACTTCCATTGAGGAGTCAACACTGATGAAGTGGTGAACATCACCTGAATATGTGATAAATCACAGTAATCTTATAGAAGTAAAAGGGTGAGGAAAATGTACTGTTTCCTTGGAAACTAACTTGGGAAGGAGAGACTAAACAAAACAGGCAATAAGCTGTGTGGTGATATATTTTATATATAATAAAATCAGTCTTCAAATTTTAGGATATCATTTTTTCTTAATGCTGAATAGTACTCCATTGTGTAGATGGAGTTTGTTAATCCATTCTTCACTTGAGTGGCATCTAGGATGTTTCCAGGTTCTTGCTATTACAAATAATGCTGCTATAAACATAGTTGGGCTAATGCCTTTGGAGTGCAAATGTGCATCTTTAGAGTATACACCGAGAATTTGTATTGCTGAATCCTTGGGGAGATTGATTCGCAGTTTTCTGAGAGACCATCATACTGCATTCCAGAGTGGCTGAACAAGATTACACTCCCACCAGCAACGGAGGCGTGCTCCCCTTGCTCAGCAACATCTCCAGCACAGGTTGTCATCTGTGTCTTCTATCTTAGCCAATATGACAAGTGTCAGGTGGTATCTCAAAGTTGTTTTGATTTGCATTTCTCTGATGGCTAAAGAGTTGAGCAATTTTTCAGGTACCTTTCAGCCATTCGTAATTCTTCTGCTGAGAATTCCCTTTTTTGTTCTGAACCCCATTTTTTGATTGGGTTATTCAAGGTTTTAGGCTCTAGATTCTTGAGCTCTTTATATATCTTAGAGATCAGTCCTCTATCATTTGTAGGATTGGTGAAAATCTTTTCCCATTCTGTAGGCTGTTGTTTTGTCCTATTGACTGTGTTCTTGGCTTTACAGAAGCTTCTCAGTTTCAGGAGGTTCCACTTATTGATTGCTGTTCTTAGTGTCTGTGCTACTGGTGTTATATTTAGGAAGTGGTCACCTGTGCCAGTTTTTTGGAGGGTATTTCCCACTTTCCTTTTATCAAGTTCAGAGTGGCTGTGTTTATGTTGAGGTCTTTGATCCACTTGGATTTGAGTTTTGTGCAGGGTGACAGACTTGGACCTATTTACATTTTTCTATACACTACCATCCAGCTATGCCAACACCATTTTATAAAGATACTATCTTTTTTCCATCAAATATTTTTTACATCTTTGTTGAAGATCAGGTGTTCATAGGTTTTTGGGTTAATGCCTAGATCTTCAGTTCTATTCCATTGATCCACAAGTCTGTTTTCATGCTAGTACCAGGCTGTTTTTATTACTGTAGCTCTATAGTACAACTTGAAGCTAGGGATGGTGATAACTCCTGAGGATCTTTTGTTGGGCAAAATTGTTTTGGCAATTCTGGCTTTCCTGTTATTCCAAATTAAGTTGAGTATTGTTCTCTCAAGGGCTGTAAAATCTTGTGTTGGGATTTTGATGGGATGGATTTGAAGAATATCCTGAGCAAGGTATCACAAACACAGAAAAATAAGCAGGAGATTTATTCACTCATTAGTGGACTCTAAACAAAAAGCAAAAAGCAAAGAATGTCCAAGCTGGAAAAAAAAACAAAAAACAAAAATAAAACAAAAAAAAAAACAAGCAAGCAAGCAAATAAACAAACAAAAAGAAACACTGAACAGTTTGGAATCTGAAACACCTTGGACTGACATCTTGGAGCCCATTCCCTCCAGAGGAACACCTGACCCAGTCTTGATGTTGGGGTGAGGAAAGTGGATGTGCCAGGAGTGGATGCTGAACTAAGCCATGTTGGGACCTTGGGACCTCCTGCCCGTGCTGGGGAGGAGATAAAGAGATGTGGAGAAGAAAGAATGACTGGAAGGGGTTGAAGGTGGAAGGTAACTTGAACAAGGATGTACACAGATAAAAAATATGACTTTATTCATAATAAAAAAAAATCAGTCCAGAATATCAGAGAACAGACCCACCCACAGTCAAGCCAGCAGCACTAGGGAGAGATGTCTGAAGCCCATGCACAATTAAGGAGTTATTTGGCATTTGAGGGATCCCTAAGGAGGGAAGGTCAATTTTCTTAAGTGTCATACATCTGATATGTTGTCCACTCTCCAGTGGATGACCCTGTATGCAGGAATAAATGGAAAACAGTAATTATACTTTGGCTTAGTTGAAAAAAATGACATGATATTGGAAATGATGACAGATGACTTTAATTGTAGCACTTGGGAAACAGAAGGAGGCAGTTCTCTGAGTTTAGCCTGGTCTACTGAGACAGGAGAGATGCTGGAGAGACACCAACTGAGACACCAGCAGAAGCATCTGAGAAAAAATATCAAGCCACATGACTACACAAATGAAAGGAAATAAGTAGATTTAAGATAAAAGAGCTAGCTAGCAATATGTCTGTGCCATAGGCCAATCAGCATGAAATTAATACAAGCTTCTGTGTGTTTCTTTGGGAATTTGGAACTTCTGATCCAGATCAGGGTGATAATCTGGCCAGAAACTTTGTATTACAGAACTACCATTTTGCAACATAGTACATTTAGTAGCCTGTTATAAACACTCTAAATTAAATTATTCCTACCTCAAAGCAATGCATTTTAATGGTCACAGTCTATGTTAAGATGCTTAATTGAATTATACTTATTGTCTTTAAAATTGATCAATAGGAAAACAATTTTTAGTTATACCAGTGTCAGATTTCATTAATGTTTATTTATTAATTAAATATGTGGTTTGGATTTATGAATGTATTTATTTTAAAAATTCTGTGACTTTAGTAATATAGAAACTATAGCACTTGAATTCTGAAGCAAAGGCATAAGTGAATGCATTTTTTTTCCTCTGTGTGTTTCACAATTAAGACACAAAGAATATTCTGTCATCTGGGGAATGGCCTGTGTTCTTCTTAGGTCCAGTTCTGATGTACTGTAACAAAAAAGCCCAGCACATGAATAAGTAAAAAGTAGAGAAGATGATCTTATTATTTTAAAGTTGTATTTTATTAGGAACATTAAAAGCAAAACCTTTCTACTTCAGTATAGCAGTTCATAAGAGTAGACACAATGATAACAGTATTTATTACCATATAAATGATAGTATGGAAAATTATAATTTATCAAATTAATTCACATATGCTTACATCTAACTGATCCCCAAAGCATCCATATGTACTGGAAATAGAAGATGTTATTCTCAGTATCTCATCAATGAAATGTAACATCTGCCTATTGTAGTTAATATATGAGCCACCCAGCCATGTAGTATGAATTCATTTGTCCAGATGCCCTAAAATTCAAGAACCATTACTAGAAATTGCGAAAACTTAATATACATAGAATTATGAAGGAAGTATATTACTTGATAAACAAAGGTGAGATTTACAAATGTGTTACATATATTTTAAACAAAATTTGGCTTTTAAAAAACCAAAATAGTGGACTCTAAACAAAAAAGAAAAAAGCAAAAGCAAAGCATGTCCAAGCTGCAAACCACAACCACTGAACAGTTTGGGATCTGAAACACCTTGGACTGACACCTTGAATCCCACTCCCTCTAGAGGAACACCTGACTCAGTCTTGATGTTGGAGGCAGAAAACTGGATCTGCCAGGAGTGGAGGCTGAACTGAGCAATATAGTGACCCTGGGACCTTGGGACCTCCTGCCCATGCTGGGGAGGAGATGGGAGATGTGGAGAAGAGAGAGTGACCTGATGTGGTGGGAGGGGGAAGGAACCTTGAATAAGAATATACACGTATAGAAAATTTGACATTATTCATAATAATAGAAAAAGAAAAAACAAAACAAAACCAGATTAGTGCATCAAGAAAGTACATTGTCTTATGTGTCCCTAGATCAAACCTTCTTTGAGATACAAGAAGATAAATTGTTATTTGAATTTTCTCTTCATTGTTATAAAACACTAACTGAAAGCATCTTAGAAGAGGGTGTTTTATTTTACCTTTCAGATTTAAGACCATCACTGAGAGATCTCAGGGTAAAAGTTTAAGCAGGAAAATAAATCAGAACCCATGAAGGAATGTGACTTGTTGGCTCACTGACCCCACCTTTACTAACTTTCTTGTATATCCCAGGACCATGTATGTCCAGGGAATAAAGGTGATCATTATGACTTGGGGACCCTCTATCAATTAACAATCAAGATAATCCCTTACAGATAGATATCCTGACAGATAAATATCCTCAGAAGCCATTCTGATCTTGGCAATCTCACAATTGTGACTCCTTTCCCAGATGGTTCTATGCTGTGTTTAACTGACAGCTGAAGCTAATTAGAATGCTTATATGGAAACCAAAGCATAAAGATTTGGGAGAGGCGAGGTAGGGAGTCTCCTAGTGAAGTACAGAATGCAATGCGTTTACAAATGTATATAAAGTTTAAGTGCACAGCAAAATTGATATTCCCAAAATGACCACATGTTATTTGATAATTTTCAGAATTAAGTAAGAGAATATGTCCATCAACCCAATTTCTACATTTGGAGTCTATGTCAAATGTCCCCAATGCCCCTTTAGACACTAAATAGATTACACAGTGCTGAATGTTTGCTGCTGCCTTAAACCCACCCACCATTTGTAGTAACTGGATGATACATATTATTAACAAGTGGGAAGCTGCAGGGCCATTCAAACATCCTCATGCAGGAATCCCTTTCTAAAAGGGGATTTAGAAGATTCCTCTATAGACCATGCATGATATCTGAAATCCATGTTAGATGTTTCCCAGGGAGGAGTGCTGCCCGATCTTCAGGTTCAGATGGTATCTGTCACATTTATCTCTACATTTTCTACATCCTGGTTAAAATTTAGACTATAGACTCCTCACTCACCAAAATATATATACATATATATATGAAATTTTTGATCTGAATTGTATATTAATTTATCTTATAAAATGGTTACCTTCTGTCCCAAGAACTTAGGTGTACAAGACAAGAAAGTCATCATCAACATAGCTAGGCTAACTACTCACATAATACAGAAAACTCTGAGAGTTCACTTTATCTTCTAGAAGCCAGGAGATATTTCATGGCCAATGCTGAAAGACATTCTTTTTTTAGAACATTAGAGAGAATAAGGAAACAGAGCATGGGCTGAGTCAGAGGAAGAGGACAGGGAAGAAGTTGGAAGGAGGAAACAAAAGGCAGGAAATTATATACTTATATTTTAATTAAATGAAAAAAAATAAAAAGGGAATGAAAGAAGGAAGAACAAGAGAAAGGAAGCAAGGAAGAAAGGAGAAAAGAAAAAAAAACCTCATCTGCCAGTGACCATTCTTATGTCTGTTGACTTTCAGTGATTCAGACTCCACTGAACAAGACAACCTATATTAGCTTCTGAAAGTTGTCTGCTTGTGCTTCTCATCTCATACTGAAAGTTTTAAAGAAGCACATATGCTTAGCTCATTTTCTTTTAATTGCCATTGAGGGATCAATGGTTAGGCTCATGAGTTCCTTGTAGTATCATCAAAGCCAATTTTACACCGTAATTTGCCAAACTTCCTGCTAACAACATTCTACTTGAGAAACCATTACAGATACAGAGGCAAATCTCCGCACAGGGATCTTGGTATCAGTCATCAAGTATAGAAAAACACACATTTAATAAAGCATTTCCCAGACCAATCAAATTCACAGAAAAATTCACCATCACATTTACAGAAAGGCCTTTTTGCGTTGCCTCAGTTAGTATTGATAAGGAAAAAGAAAGTACATAAAACAAGGGACACTGAACCACAGCATGTGGCACTGTCTTTCAAGTATGAAAGAGAAGAACCATTTTGACCCCACAAATCTATTCTAGACATTTTTATTCAAATAGCCATGATGAATATATCCACAATTCTAGGAAAAATTGAAATTACTTACAGTAACAAGTGGATGAACAGAGTAATCAGTTGGAAAATTGGAATCAATTCAGTAGAAAGAAAACATAGGCTGTAAAAGGGCTTGCTGCTCTTGCAAAGGACAGAGTTCAGCTCCCAGAAATCATAGCCAGTACCTCCCAATAGCCTGTTACTCCAGATGCAGGGGATCAGATATCCTCTTCTGATTTACATGATGGTTTGTACTCATATGCACATACCCACAGGCAAACATACACACACACACAAACACACACACACACACACACACAAAACAAAACACTATTAAAATATGTAAATAAAAATGAATACTATAAAACCATTCAAGGAATAATATAGCTCTTCAGCTTGGTTTGAAGTAAGAAATCAATGTGGTATGAGCAAAGACTATAGAGAAAGCTTGTCAGTGTTTTAATAAACTAACATAAAATTTATTAAAGAAACAACGTACACTTATTTTTCTCTACACATCCTTTATCATAAGTATACTATCAAGTTATTAAAGAAGTTGACTGAACTACCTACCTCAGCAATTACAGATTCAAATCTTGTCATCATTAGTGGCTAACATAGTTCCTCATCACTTCCAGTCAATTCAGATCAAGCAATGGGGTAGCGGCAAGCTGGAGTGTCATTCATTTATATCCCAGATCTGAGAATTATAGGAGAACCATTTATTTCTCACAAGTAACAGCTTTGTTTTGTTTTATTTTCTGGAAGTCATTCAGTTAAAACAAATGGATTTATATACTGATCCGTTAACTACAGATTCTTAAAAGATCAAAATTCCCAATAGGCTGTACATGTTCCAGGGAGCCACACATGGATTGGCAGATCTGAGAGGAGTCAGTAGTTTAAAAAGAAAAGCACATGAAGCAGAAAAAGAAAAGTGGTGAGTGGTAGGGAGAGTGTAGATGAGGGTATGGAGGCTGAATTTGATCAAACATTTGTTCATATTCGTATGTAATGTAAATCTTCCTTACCAATATTCTATATTAATCAGCGTTTAGCAGTGAGTTGTCCACATTAGGAAGCTATAAAATTACATGTGTTTCAACCATAGTTTTCTCTTTGAGTCAGGATGTTAGATAAATTTTAAGGTAAATTTCATGATAAGAATATTTATTCATAAAGAACTTGAAGCTTAGACTTTTACAGATTATCTTTTACAGAAAAAGAAAGCAGAAAATAAGCAGATTATAAATGTCCTTAGACAACAAATATGACCTTGACCAGATAGTGACAGTTTCCTCAAATCTAAATTGTGTATTGTGCTATTTGTTTGTTTTCCATGGTGTTTTCTGAAATTTGTTTTAGTAGCTTAGAAGGCTTTTTACTCCAGAGATCACAAATACCTTCACAGTTTTTTTCACTATCAAATGATTTATTTAAGACATACTTGAGATTCTGTAACACTAAATATAGAGATGGGTAGTAATTTAATTTTTGAAATAAAATAAAAGTTTACAATGTCAAAAAATAAAGAAATTTTCAATAATTTTAAAAGATAAAATTAGAGGTTTAGGAAGATGTTTCAGTGGGTAAGAGCACTTCTCTTGCAAGAAAACTAGATTTTATTTCTAGCATGGACACGATGATTCATACCACCCATGACTCACCTAATGGCCTCTTCTGACCTCCACTGACTCATGTACATACATGGTGCACATATACATACCCAGGCACACATACATGTTTGTAAAATTAAGTAAGTGAATTTTTTTAACCAGACATGGAGAAAAATTCCTTTAACCACAGCTTTGGGTTAAAGAAGGTAGATTTTTGTGAGTTTGAAATCAATCTGGTTTATCTACTGAGTTCCAGGCAACTTGGAGCTACATAGTAAGATCCTATCTCAATTAAAAAAAAAAAAAAAAAAAAACCTAGAAAATAAATAAATAAGTAAGTAACTTCTTTAAGAGATCAAAGCATTAATTTAGTATCTTTGGTACATGTTAAGACCTTATGGTTGGGTTATTTAGGATCTACATCTTGGATTAAAAAAAAAAGGGAGAAAGTGTACTTCACACATCTTCATTAAAATGCTTTACATGTTATACTAGATGCTCATGTTTTACTAAAGTTCAAAGGAGAATTGACTGTATATAGAGTTCAATAAATACACTAAAGAAATAAAGTATGTAATCATGAAGGGTTAAACTTGTTAAATGTCTTTATGTAAATAATTGGAAAGGTTCAACTTAGAAAGTGTTGGAACTGAGTTGTACATATGCTCTCTAAATTCAAAGCCATAGTCTTCTATTTTCATTTCCATGTCTGGTGGAAAACATTGTTTTTCCTTAAAAAGAAAGGACATATTGAAGGGAGAATTACATAAGTCTTCCTGATTAGTTAATAGTACCTGCAGCAGTCTTTAAGATTAGTCAAGTTTGCTGGGTGGTGGTGGTATACGTCTTTAAGCCCAGCACTGGGGAGCCAGAGGCAGGAAGATCAGTTCATGGTCAGCCTGGTCTATAGTCAAGAAACTACAGGGAGAAACATTGTCTCTTGAAAAAACAAAAAGAAGCTAGTAAACAAAAAGAAACAAAATTAGATCAAGTTCTAACTTTGATCTTTGTTGAATTTGTTACATAAAATTTCAAATTTACAGGTACACATACTCACAACTATGGCACACTCCAGAGCCATAATCTTTACCACAGACTTTCAGGAGTATTCATAGAACCTGAACATAAAGCTCCAGAATAAATCTGAACTGTGATTTTCTGGCTCCACACAAAATGTCTTTAAATCACATCATAGACATTTTGTATGTCCCTAATGCCTGTCACCCACATTCAGAGGGCCTAGTTTGTTCCCATGCAGGTTCCTTGCTTTCAGTCCAGACTCCATAAGCTGGTCAGCTGTCTCTGTGAATTTTCCCATGTTCATAACTAAATGACTATTCTTATGCTTATATAAATATAAATTTGAAGAGGCAAAATAAAAATAATGCATTAGCTTTTCTTGCCACACTAAATTTATCATAAACCAGGAAGAGAAAATAATAAGTATATATGTATAATTAACATATCACTATACCAGGCTTCTTTGTCCTGAAGAAAAAAAAAAGAATATAAACTTAGTGAATTTTTTAACCACTTCTTACACATCTAATTGTTTTTGCCTGTTCAGTGAAGTCTCCTCTACATTAACTCTCAATAATGTATCTTTGCTCTTATATCAGAAACATTTTTTTTAATTTTTGCTGTTATAATTTTGCACTTTTGTGTGGAATTATTTTATTATCTCTCCTCCCCTCTCATCTGAGGTTATTAAAAGCAGAATTCCTATCTTTATGCTGCTCTACACATAACACTTGGGTGTGGATGTTCAGCTCTAAGAGTCTGCTGATGAGTCATTTGCAGTACAGGCAGGGAGGATCCAGAATAAGAGTGTCACCTGCCTAAAGTCATTGCAGCTGTACCCATGGAGAAGTGGCCCAGCTATGAGGCACAGCAAGGAGAAGGCAGAAGACAGTTTTGTTTCTCTTTTAATGTCATAATAAGATACCAAGTTGCAGAGGCAAGTGAAAGTCAGGGAAAGGAAATTGGTCTAAACACTAGCAGTGAAAAAGAAACAGAAAAATACACAAGAAGTGTTCACTGTGCAAAAACACACAACTTTCAGTATCAAAAATTTCTTAAATAAATGCATGTTATTTCTAAATGTGTTACTTTGTACTACAAACATACAATACTGAGAACACCAGCCTTACACTAAGAACCAAGAATTTTCTAAATAATTTTTAAATCCATAAAATTATTCATACTGCCTCAGGAACTACAACTTCAGATAAATTTAAATTAGCTGTAAAGCATTATTCATTCATATATGGCTGAAATTTTTGTTCTAATAGTTTTTATATTTTTGCCTCGGTTCAGATTTGAATATAGGTCTACTTTTTTCTTTTATTGTGATTTTTTTCTGGTTTGGACATTTAGCCTCAAAATGATTTGGAAATTATTTATGCCTTTCAATCTTTCAAATTTCTAGGAAGATATGTGTCAAGATTGCTTCTTCAGTAAATTCATCTCATCCTGGAAATTTCTTCTCTATCTTCTCTGAGAAGATTTACATATTTATGGTGTTTAGAAAATTAAAATAGATATGAAAAATAGTTAAATAGTAATGAAGAAGAAGATGCAGAGTAGAAGAGGAAAACAAATACTCACTGCTTGCTTGGACTATCAATTTTATTTCTTTCTTATTTTGATTGTTTTTGTTTTTTGAGACAGGGTTTCTCAGTGTAGCTCTGGCTATCCTGGAACTCCTTTAGTAAACCAAACTGATCTCAAACTCACAGAAATCTACCTGCCTCTGTCTTCCGAGTGCTGGGTTTAGAGGCATGCACCTTCAGCACCAGACTTATTAATCTTTTTCAGAGATTTTCCATATTTATTTCATTGTGGTTGATTGAGGACTTGAAGCCTGAATGTTTTCCTCTAACACAGGGTAAAAATTAAAGAGCATTGAGGAAATTTTCACACTTTATAAATTGTTAACATGTAATGAATGCCTCTGCCTTTGTCTTTCTTTCTGTCTCTCTCCTATGTGTGAGTATGTATGTGTTTGTACTTTTGACAATACTCACAGAGGCCAAAAGAAGGCATTAGACCTGGAGATTGAGTCATATGTGGCTGTGGACTCCTCATGTCTGTTCTAGAAACAAGAATCTGATTCTGTGAAAAAGGATCAAGTGCTGTTAACCATTGAGACATCTTTCTGGTTCTTCATTATTGCTCATTCACAAAAGCTAAATTTAAAGCACTACAATCTAAAACTGTAGAATAGAAAATACAGATTTCTGGGGTTTGCAGACCACAGGGTGAATCAGATGTTTATAAGCTGACATGACCTGCTGCCATGTTACATCTTGTGATAGAATTTCTGCTAAGGATCAGGGTGGATTCTACCTACATAAATTTACTGCCCCTGTTCTTCATTCCTCCAAGTGAAACTTTTATTAAGATTTGAACTGCAAAGTAAATATAACAGGAAATGAAAGTATTTGCTTAATAAGTTCTCCTTTGAGACTCAGAATGAAGCTTGATAGCACAGCACTGGTATTGCATAGATAAATCACTGTTTTGATACTGAGACTGAAAATACAGGTTAAGAATTGCCTGTGTACAAAGAACTGCCCTATATGAGGCCTCCAGTACCCTCACTTCGTCATCAGCAAATGCAGCAGTGGTTTACGTCTTCTCCCCTTGTTTTCATACTGAACGAGATGATCTCAATCTCACCTATATTGAATGAGACAACAGTGGGCACACAGGAAGTCCATCATTTTCTGTTTACCTACTCACATAGAAAATAACAATGGAATACCAGGCCTTTATTGGGAATTAATAATAGATAAACAAATTCACTTCTCTCTTGCTGCTAAAATAAGATTACAACAACAAATCAAATGTGTCTCTGACATCAATGGTGCTGAGTGAAGAAGGTGTGGGGCGCAGCATGGGGTAGAGAGTGCTTGGAGAAACCACTAAACTGCAGCAACAGATCAGCTCTTTCTGGTGAGTCACTTAGCTGAAGAATGAAGCGAACAGACAAGTAGGAAGCAAAGATCACAGTCCATCATCCACAGTTATTGACCATCAAATATAGTTATTCACAGGTTGTTAGAACTGTTATTGAAAAATTTCATTGGTTTGAATCAAGAAATGTGCTTCTCTTTTTTTATTTAAAAAGGTCGTTTTCTCCATGTATCCCTCTGCTCGCCCTCCCTTCCCTCCTCTCAATTCCTCCTAGTCCTCCCTCAGCCTTCCCCACCCAATCCCCTTATCATCTCCCCAAAAAGGGCAAGAAGTCCCAAGGTAGGTCAACTCAGTCTGGCACATCTAGAGGCAGGTCTGATTCTCTGGTCCCAATATCAAGACTAGGTTAGGCACTCCTCTACAGGAAATGGGCTCCAAGGTGCAACACCATTCACAGAAACACAGTCTGATCCCAACCCACGAGGCTCCACATACTGCCCATGACAATTGATAGCTGCCTACTGTTGGAGTACCTAGTTCCTTTTCCTGATAATTCCCCATTGGCTATTCTTAATTCAGTGAGCTCCCCAGAGCTTCAGCCATCCATCACTGTGGGAATTTCCCTCATAATCCCAACCCCTTGCTCATACAGACTCTCCTCCCCACCTTTCAGCTGGATCAGGAGCTCTGCCCACTGCTCACCTATGGATCTCTACCTCAGCCTCCATTCATTGCTGGATGTAGGTTCTGTAATGACACTTAGGGTGGTCATTCATTCCCCTCCACTCTTGGTTTGAATCCTAACCAGGGACATCTTTGAATTCTTAGAGGTTTCCCTTGCAGCAGGCCTCTTTTTAACCCCACAATCCTCTATCAAGATATCCATCTCTTTTTGCTCTTTCTTTGTTGCTTCTCTCTTTCAACCATCTCCTTCTCTTAAGATTTGTTCCCACTTCTTTTTGGTCACTACTCACTATATCAATTTTTTAAGGCAATCTTCTCTATTTTCTCTTCCCAGGAGGATCTCTGGATGTCTCTCTTAAGATCCTGCTGATCCCAAGATGTTCAGGGATTGTGGTTTGCAGCTTGGGTATTCTTTCCCCAAGCTTCTGTAAGGAAAATGACAGAATCAAAACAAAGACAGACCATAGAATGGGAAAAAAATCTTCACTAACCCTAAATCTGACAGGGGACTGATCTCTAAAGTAAATAGAGAACTTAAGAAGAAGATTACAAAAATCCAAATAACCCAATTAAAAAATGGGGTTCAGAAATAAAAAGGAAATTCTCAGCAGAAGAATTATAAATGGCTGAAAGGCACTTAAAGAATTGCTCAGCATCTTTAGCCATCAGAGAGATGTGCTTCTTGGTAGCTAATTTTTTCTTGCACTGAGGAATCTATCAAAAGTCAATTCTAATTTTGAACTAGTAGTGGACTCTATTTACATTAATATATAATTGTTTGTTTTGCAATGTATTTGTCGTTATTATCAGAATACAGCATGGAAAGCAAATATTACCCCCATGAAATATTCAGAAAATCAAAGCTCAGGGAATTTAAAGTGCCATATTAAATTACATAAGGCAATTATACACTTTTAAATGAATCTTGGTTATACTAAAGACAATAAAAGCAACATGTGATCCTCAGTGGCTACCAAGCCAAGACTTTATTTATGCTGCCACTAGCATCCTCACAATGCATCTGCCAACTGCTCTTAACCCAGCTTACAAATGATAACAGGCTGAGGGTGCTCAAGCTAACCAGTTTATACCATAGGACTGAACAGGATATGCAAAGTTTAACTACAAACTTGGAAGACAGCATGTTTAATCCCCATTTCCTTTGAAGGCTATACATCTTTAAAGGATGGGGAAAAAAGTGTTTCAATATAGTTTTGTGGAAGACTGACAGTCAGCGGGATTTAAGTATCTACCTGTGGAGATGCTTTCTCCCAGATCCTATAAGTACAGATCAATGTGATCACAAATAGTTCTGAACAGCTATATAATACCAGAATTTCACTCACACAGGGAAAACACTAGCACTTAAAATAGAACCTCACATTGTAACAGATCCATGGTATTTTTCAATTTAAAAAAAATACTTTAAAGGTGATTTCTCTTGAACCTCTGAGAAACTCCTCATAAAGTTACTGCCTGTTTGAAGTCATGGGACCAAAGTTTTTATAGATATAACAAACATCTTGGTAAAATATACAGTATTAGACTAAAATATGAATGTTGTACTGATTTGTGTTTCCTCCATTGTTAATAAATAATATATTTTAATGACTGTACACATGAAACAACCTTTTCAGTGTGAACATTCTGCATTTTACACAAAAATATTTTGGAGTTAGGTGTAACATTGCACATCTATAATTTCAACATTTAAATTCTGAGTCAAGATTTCTAAAGTATAATGCCAGCCTGAGTTTTACATTAACAGCTTAGATAGCTGCCTAGTATAAGTGCATATATATGAAGAGATCAATGAGAATATATTGGATTTTAGAGCAGACTTTTGTTCATCTTATCATTGATCTGCCTGTGGGCTAGTTTCAAGTCCAATGAGCATAAAGATTCATGATGGTGAGACAAAAGCCTGGGATAAGACCTGTAGTGATGTGTTAAAGGTCTGATCAGTCAGTATAGTTCTTCTCTTTGATGAAATATCACATGAAGGGTCCTAGATCATACATTTGAAAAACATTTACATGCTTCAAAACTAATTGCTTAATTGATAATAACTAATCAATAATATAGCTACAATACTTTCAAAAAAGACAGACCTAAATGATGTCAATTGACTGGCTTTGACCTCTGATACAATGGAAAAGATTTCTGCTTCTGGGTTAAAATAACCACAAAGTATGATGAAAAGAAGCAAACAATGACTGTCAGAGTAGAGAAGAAACACAAGACATAACTTGTCATTAACAGATCCGAGGAAATGCAACATATAATGTTCCATGCAAGGTTATTAACAGGCCCAACCTGTGATTAAGAAATATAAGAATTATCAGGAAACATAGTATTGCGTTATTGAAGGGTACACACTCCATATTTAAGGGATCTTGATGCTAAGCCTTCAAATCTTTAGTGGCCCAGACACTTGACCTAAAGCAAGATGATTACTCTAAGTCTTTTTTCACCATGTATGGAAATAAATGTAGATGCCATTTGCAGCTTTATAAAACAGATATTCAGACATTTTTGTAAAGCAAGGCATGACTTTAACAGCTTAGAGTCATTTTTTTTCTCTCTGTAGGGGTCTGCTGGAGTCCAACTTTGGATGAGAGCAGGATCTGAAGCAGGCAGATGCAAGAGCTGAGATGGAGAAATCAAACACGGGACAGCACTTAGTTTCTTTTTACCAAGACAGGGAAGCACATCTAGGTATGGTTTGACATACTCCCACAACCTGCATCTGTCACAGGTTTTATGTATATACAAAATCATTTTCTCATAGATGTTGATCACTGATTATAAAGCCTTTTTATGATACATGCTTTTTCTAAATTCTTCTTTGATTACATAAGCATATCAAAGTAGAAAAGGCAAAATTAGTGAACAACCATTTTTATGAGAGTTAAAATCTAACATTATGATGCATTCAGTTCTTTTAACTCAATATCTTATTCCTTAAAATCAATATTGTAAAGCTATATGGTTACAGAAATACCACACAGGAAGTTTCTATCTAAGTTTGACGAAGTTAATAGATCAGAAATTATTTCTTACTGCCTGTCATGTTGAGTTTCTCTTGTATTATTCTATTAATCAACTATAATAATTGTCTAGTCTTTCTATAGAAATGTAATCTCTCAGTCCCTTGTTTAATGTTTTTATTTCTTTCTTCGATTTTGCTTTTATATCTGACATGAGATCACTATACTTTTCTTTGACTTTTAAGTACTGTGCTCTTTATTTATTTATTTATTCATTTATTTATTCATTTATTTATTTATTTTTTACAGTACCAGCAAAGTCCTGATCTAGCAAGTCATCTCAGGAAGCCCGGCAGTTCATTGATTCAAAATATTTCCTTTTGTGTCTCTGTCATAAACCTTTGTCTCAATATGTTCCTATTTCTATTATAATCCTCCAGAGAGTAGAACATCAAGATTTCTTAAACTTATTACTTGCCTTCATGAGGGTACTAAGGTTTGTGATTAACTTTAGAATGAAAACCTTTTTCTGTCCATGCTAGTTCCAAGTTTCTCAGGTAAAACATAAAAAATTAATGATTCAGTTATAATTTGCCAGCTTCTAAAATTTTCCTAAGTTTTCTTCTTTAATAATTTTTCAGATCCTGTGCCTCATGCTTACTAATACCATTTGAGTAATAGGTTCTACAGAAGACTCAGTTTTTTGTATAGCTGATTTTCTTAGGAGACTACCAGGGTTTTATTCTTATTAATACAAATCAGCTTTCATAAAAATTATTACATTCTCCCAATTCTAGTCTTTAAGAATGACAAAAACACAAGCCAAAGCTGTAGTGACTTCCACTGGGAGCAGTTAAGGGTTAGTCTAAGTCTTCTAAGCACAGAAACTTTGTCAATAGCACCTTCAAGATGCTTGGCATGGCCTCCACTAGCAGAATACTTTTTTAAAGAGCTAAATTTCTTTAAAAACAAAATATGAAATTTGAAATGGAAAAAGTAGCTCACTCATGGCTGCTTTTCTGCATGATTAACATATTGTTCAATTACTAATAGAATAAAAATTTGTACAGCTTACATTATAACCTATACTCATTGTTGTTACATTTATAGCAATTTTTTAAAGCAATTAACATATATTTAAGGTGAATATTTGTTTTTAATAATTAATAAAAACTGCTCTGAAAAACAAATTTAAGATTAAATCAAGTCTGAGAATTTTTTCATTTTAATTGAGTAAATTTTTGTCTATGGAGCTATGAGTAATCTGTCTTCATGGAGGGTTAAGCCCTTCCAGAGTGGTTGTTTCCAGATCAACCACATTTGCCCTTAACCATTCACCCAAGCTTTATAAGTAAACCTAATAAACCCATTGGTTCCCCTGAATTAACTACTGTAACACTCTACTAAATTCAGTTGGTAGTTAAGACCTTATAAAGAAGGGGTGGATGTTGTTTATGGTACACCAGTAAATGAAGTCTAACAACAATAGTCTACAAAGACAGGGCAAATACTGTCTTCTTGGCATACACGAAGCTCATACCATACAAATATTTACTGCTCACAGATACCACCCACCTATGGATTAAGAATCTGCTCTCCCTAGAAAGCCACATGCAGGTTTACCCTACAAAGGGAAAATAGATAAATTCCTCTGGGTAAGCTTGTTTGGAGAAAGGGATGAGAACATGAGGGAGCAAGATGGTTGAGTTGAGGGAGGGACAGAAAAGGAGAGGAAGCAAAGGGGTATTTTGATAGAGAGAGCCATTTCGGCTTCTGGAGAAAACTGGTATTAAGGAAATTTCCAGAAATCCACAAGGATAACACCAGGTAAGACTACAAGCAATAGTGGAGAGGGTACCTTTACTTTCCTTACATTGAAGTCAAACTGATGACTAGCCTAATTTTCATCATAAAACCTTTATCCATCTAATGAAGGAACTTATGGAAGCAGTTGCAGAGATCCACAGCTAAGCATTAAACTGAGCTCCTGGAGTCCAGCTGAAAAGAGGGAAGAAAGTTATATAAACAACTGGGATCAAGATCATGATGGGAAAATTCACAGAGACAGCTGACCAGCTTATGGAGTCTGGACTGAAAGCAAGGAACTTGCATGGAAACAAACTAGGCCCTCTGAATGTGGGTGACAGTTGTGTGGCTTGGGCAATTTGTGGAACCCCTGGCAATGAAATTAGGATTTATCCCTAGTGTATGAACTGGCTTTTTTTCTCATTAAGATTTTTTTAATTCATTTTATGTACTGACCACAGATCCCCCTCTCATCCCTCTTTCTGCTCCTCCCAACCCTCCCTTTCCCCATCCGTGTCACCTTCTCCAAAAGGGTAAAGCCACCCATGGGGAGTCAACAAAAGCTGGTACATTCAGTTGAGGCATGTCCAAGTCCTCCTCCTCTGCATCAAGGCTGTCCAAGGTGTCCCTTAATAGATAATGGACTCCCTAAAAGCCAGCTCAGGAACCAGGGACAGATCCTGATTCCACTGACAAGATCATAATGAAGAAATCTACAGAGACAACCTAACCAAGCTAATGAAACTCACAAACTTTAGATCAACAGCTGTAGAGCTTCCATGGTTTAATAAGCTGGGGGTTTTGGAACCTATTCCCTATAGAGGGATACCATGCTCAGCTTTGATGCAGGGGAGAGTGACTTGGTCCTGCATCAACTTAATATGCCCCATTTGTTGACTCATCATGGGAGGCCTTACTTTCTCTGAGAAGTGGATGGTATGTAGGTTGGTATGTAAAATGGAAAATAAATAAGTGAAAAAAGAAAGCCACATACAAAAAAATAGCTTTTCATGTATTGGTTCTACATCTACAAGATTAGCATTCTTTACATCCCACCAATTCTGGTTGGTTGGGTTGTCTATACCTCCAAGGAACACTCAATAAAGGCATTTTCATAAGACAAGCATATTCTTACTAATGTGCTTGTAAAAAGATGTACACACACAAATATACACACAGCAAGTCCAGAACACACCAGCAATAAAATGATACCAATTCTTTGTTCATTGTAGACAAGAGCCATTGCTGTTCAGCTATTCTGTCTTTTGAGAAAGGTGTCACAAAGTACAGATGTAGAAGTGAGGAAGTTAAATTGTATTGTGTGTGAAAAAAGCTTTGGAACAATCACAATGGCCATTATCAGAATAACACTTAGATGATTGGAAACCTGAACTCACAGAGCTTGTTAGAAAATGACAACAGCAACTGAGGCCACAGATGACGCTGTCTGAATTGGAGTGGAGTTGGAGGAAATAGTGAGACTGCCATAGAAGATGGATTAGTAAGTTGGATGTGAAACAGAATAAAGGAAGAAAAGAGATGGGAAAAATACTCTCTTGTGTTGAACATAGTAGGCCTTAAGATAGTCATGGAGTTCAAAGAGTTCAGAGACAAATGGATAGGAAGTACAAATATTTTATATTGGGGGTATTTTGCATGTGAAATTTTGTAAGAAAATGTGCAAGCCTTGTGAACTGAGTTCCAACTCTGGAACCTATGGTGGTAGAAAAACTTGACTCCTTGACTCTCAACAGTGTCCCTTTGACTTTCACATTATATGGCATGGCACAGGTACTCCTGTACATGCATATATATATTACACATACACACACAAAAGTAACAGTAATGATAATACCATAAAATTGAAATAGCAGAAATATTTTTTAACTAGAAAAGTAGATTCAAGTAACAAATTTGAAAATATTTTATTGATAATCAATCTGTGCTTGATGAAATAGATCAATAATCCTATCTAGTCAGTAGGCTGGAGCAGAAGGATACAACATTCAAGGGAAGCTTGGCTTATGGAATGACTTGGGTAGACATATTGAAAAACCTTGGCTCAAGTCCAGCCTGGACAACTTTTTGATGCTCCATCTCAGAGAATGTGAAGAAAGCTGAAAACACAACTCAGTGTATAGCACTAGACTACACACATGATGCCCTAGGTTCAAACCCGAATGACTCTGAGTTAAAATAAAAATAATAATACTAATAAATGTAGCATTAGCATACATTGATGACAATATATAAGTAAACATGGAATAGAGTACACTGTATAATAACTGCAAGCAGAGCAATTTCAGTAAACAGGAAGCAAAAAGTAGTGAAGAGGTACCATGAATTTCTCCTTGAGAATATCCATTTGTCTCACTGTGAATGGCAAATAAAATGGACATTGCCAGTGGGAGTGGGGAGGGGTCAGAATGGAAGAATGGGAATGGGAAATGAAGAGATCAGTTTGGGGGTGGACAGAGGGAAAGAGTACTAGGAGAGACAACAGAAATCTAGGGATGAGCTAGAAACCTACAGGAATGTAAACTCCTAGGAATCTATGAGGG
Source organism: Sigmodon hispidus (assembly GCA_004025045.1). Lineage (NCBI taxonomy): Eukaryota > Metazoa > Chordata > Mammalia > Rodentia > Cricetidae > Sigmodon > Sigmodon hispidus. The sequence continues at coordinate 54,022 of PVIH01013552.1, forward strand.
AAACCCTAGCTAAGTCTCCTAGCAGTAGGGGATGCATGGCCTGAATCATCCATCTCCTAAAAACAAGCAAGACTTCCAGTGGAAGTCCTAAAACACAAGCCCAGCAACAAACCACTAGACATACAGTTTATCCTGCCTACATGATATGCTTGGGTAAAGATGGCGCAGAAATTGTGGGAGTGATCAAATAATGACCACTGGCACTGCTGAAGATCCATACCCTGAGAGGGAACTCACTCCTGAGGACCAGAACACTGAGACCTAAGATAGAACCTGTTATAAAGATTTTTGTCTTCACATGGGCCAGAGGTTTAGATTCGCACATGGTGGCTGCTTTTACCTACCAAAATTGACTCAGATGCTTATATTAATTTTATACTGTTTGGCCTATGTTTCAGGCACATTGCTTGCTAGCTCTTTCATTTTAATTCATCCCATTTCCATTAATCTGTTATGCCATGTGATCTGTGGCCCCTAGCTCACATGGGTCCTACATGCTTCTTTGTGGGTGGCCAGATGAAGTCTGTCTGACTCCACCCTCCTTCTCCTGTCTAGCCTGATTCTGCCACCTACTTCTATGGCACTTGACACAGGCCAAAACAGTTTATTTACAACATACAGACAAACATTCTCATCACAAGAACCAAATATAAATGACACAAAAAATAAAGTCAATGAAATGATTCCTAATGACATTCTGCTATACTTATAGACTGATGCCTAGCCCAATTGTTGTCAGGGATGCTTCATCCAGCAATGGATCTTGGGAAATCCTGTGGAAGAGGGGAGAAAGTACTATCGGTTCCAGTGGTGTCAGAGCACCACAAGGAAAAAACAAAACAAACTAACCTTGACCCATAGGAACTCACAGAGACTGTATTGACAACCAGACAGCCTGCACAGGACTGACATAGGCACTCTTCACATAAAATGTTACAGTTTTATAACTTTCTCTTTCTGTGAGACTTCTAACAATGAGAGCAGGGGCTGTCTCTGATACTGTTGCCTGCCTTGGGGATACTTTCCCCCTTACCAGATTGCCTCATCCAACCTTAAGAGAAGAAGAAGCACCTCCTCTCACTGCAACTTGCTATACCATGGCTGGGTAACATCCATAGGAGGCTCACATGTATCTGAAGAAAATAGTGGAGGAGAAGTGGATGGAGCATGAGTGGGGAGGAATAGAGAAGGGGTTGGAGAAGGAACTGGGAAGAGAAGAGGGGGGCAACTTTGATTGGGATGTAAAATCAGAAATAAATAAATAAATAAATAAATAAATAAATAAATAAATAAATAAATAAATAAAACAAAAATGACTATCCATTTAATTTAAAATAAAACTCACCTTTCCTCTCAGTTTGTTGGACATACATGAAAAAGCAATGCTAATGAAATTACAAAGTTACAAATCGTAGGATTTATGAGCTCCACTCTGAATCAAAATGTTAGAAACTTTAAGTCATGACTAATTAGTAGGCTTATATGTTTTTCTAAACTCACGGAAAAAAGTGAAGGATGTTAGAACTGAGTTTGTATTGCAAATGTTAGGTAAGTTCTCAGGTAAAGACAAAGATCTGGGAGGTGGCAAGTGGGCAGTGGGGGAGGGGATAAAGAGAGAATACTGTTAGGAAATAAAATTACCAAATAATGCCCATCTTCAAGGTGAGGTAGCAGGTGACAGAATTAACTTCCAAGACAAATTTAGGGAAAAATCAAGCACAATATCTGCCAAGGAGTAAAAGGTGACTCTCCTATTAAGAGATTACAACTGAAATGTGCCATGCCATGTTACATTAGGTCAGATAGATTTTTATTAGTGTGAGAAAGATAAAGAACTTCCAGTTCTGGGACCTGGTGCTGTCTGTGGAACATGTCCCCCACACACTCTGTAGCAGACAGAGATAAACTCTGACTGCCACGGTCCCCCAGCTGCTGCTGAGGGAATTTGCATGGCCACCCACCTCCTACTGAACAAACAGAAGAACTGAGGACTCTGAAGGTCAGACTCAGACTCTGCCCAAAGGTGAGGTGGGATCAGCAGGCCCCAGCTTCTGAATCCCTGCCAGGGAAAATTGTGCTACGGTTGGGTTCTGGGTCTAGGACCAGGTGCTGTCTGTGGAGCGTGTCCCCACACACTCTGTAGCAAACAGAGATAAACTTTGGCTGTCAGGGTCCCCCCAGCTGCTGCTTAGGGAACTTGCATGGCCACCCTGACTCCAACTGCTCAAACAGAGAAGGATTGAAGACTTGAAATTCAGTCCGCTGCCAAGAGCAGAGGTAGAGATTGAGCAGACCTTTTGTTCAGAGATGACAGGAGACACACAAACCCGAGTGCCACAAGTTACCAGGAGCCACCTAATCGTGAACCACTGAAACCACGTCAGTGTAAAAATTTGCATAATAATATAAAGAACAACAAGGTAACTCAAGAAAAATGTGACAATCCTACAACTACAAGATCTGAACTCAGCAATGAAGAGGAAACAGAAGGAAGCAACACCAAAAATTCCTTTATGATAATCATCAAAGCTCTCAAAGAAGATATGAAAATTTGCCTTAAAGAAATAGAAGAAAATACAAATAAAAAATTGGAAGAGATGAACAAATCTATGAAAGAAAACCAAGAAAAAGTAAACCAAAAAAAAATTAAAGAAACATGCCAGGAACTAAAAACTGAAATAGAAGCAATTAAAAAGGCACAAAATGAGGCAAAGAGAGAAATAGAAAACCTGAAGAAAAAGCTGGAACCACAGATACGAGCATAACCAGCAGAGTTCAAGAGATGGAAGATAGAATCTCTGAAGTGGAAGACTCAGTAGCTCAAATAGATATATCAGTCAAAGAAAATACTAAAACCAAAAAAAGCCATAACTCAAAATATTCAGGAAATTTAGGATACCATGGAAAGACCTAATTTGAGAATAATAGGAATAGAAGAAGGAGAAGAATACTAGCTCAAAGGCACAGATGATGTTTTCAATAAAATCAAAGAAGAAAACTTCCCTAACCCGAAGAAGGAAATGCCGATAAAGATACAAGAAGCTTACAGAACATCAAATAGATTTTACCCCCCAAAAAAGTCAGCACGCCACATTATAATCAAGCCACAAAACATACAGAAGAAAAAATTTTAAGAGCTGCAAAAGAAAAGGGCCAACTTACATATAAAGGCAGACCCATCAGAATAACACCTGTAGCGGGAAATCAGGAACTGTATATGTGAACGATCTCGTCATAGGAATGGAAACGAGCTGGGCGTGGTTAACTGAAAAGGATTCCGGAAGTAGACCTTCGAGGGAGGGGACCAGGACAGGAAGTCGTCATTCTCTCACGAGAGCTCCCCGACCGAGTGCGCAGTTCGCTCCAGCTGCCCGGGAGTTCGGACGTACGACGTGGGGATGAAAAATCTTCCTTAGAAAGGCTCCGGCGCGCTGCAACCTCATCCTGTCATCTTCTCCTAAAACCGGCTCTGTTTTGTAAGCTATTTTCCCCAAATAAACCCTGTTTATAAACATATCTCAGGGCGGGTTTTTACCGCGATAATTGGCACCTGAACGCGGGGCTAATTCGACAAACCCGCCGGGTTCCTCACTCGCCCACGGAGCTGGTCTAAACGACTTTGGTTACCAGCTGCGCACGAGCCTCCTGTAAACAACCAGGAACGAATCTGCCCGTGGCCGACCTCCTGAGAGACGGATTGACCCGTTCTAGTGGAGCACGCCTGGTAGGATTTGTTGAAAGATCCGAGAAACACCCTCCCAGCCGAATCGCCACTTTGTTTCCCCGCACCATTGCTGCCACTGCTGATCACGACAGCGACATCTGCTGGCCGTAAGTTCTCATTACATCTGAGTATATTTTTTTCTTCCTTTTCTTTTCTACATATTTTTTT
>PVIH01013553.1:0-19602 GCA_004025045.1 Sigmodon hispidus
ATTTGTAATAGCAAGAACCTGGAAACAACCTAGATGTCCCTCAACTGAAGAATGGATTAACAAACTGTGGTACATCTACACAATGGAATACTACTCAGCAGTAAGGAAAAATGATATTCTAAAATTCACAGGCAAATGGATGGATTTGGAGAATATCCTCCTGAGCGAAGTCTCACAAACTCAGAGAGATAAGCAGGGTTGTACTCACTCACTAGTGGTCTCTAAACAAACAAACAAGAAAAAAAGCCAAACATGCCCAAGCGGCAAACCACAACCATGGAACAACTTGGGATCAGAAACACCCTGGACTGACCCTTTGGATCCCACTCCACCTAGAGGAACACCTGACTCACTCTTGAGGGAGGGGGGAAAGAACTGGATTTGGCCAGAAGTGGAGACTGATCTAAGCATTACTGGGTCAGTGGGACCATAGGACTGTCTGCTCCCTCCCCAGGGAGGGGATGGGGAGTTGCAGAGGAAAAAAAATGACCAGATGTGTTGGGAGGGGGAAGAGACCTTGAATAAGGATATACAGGGATGGAAAAAAAATTCAGAGAAAAGATGAACACAAAGAAAATATAGGTGTAGCAATCTTATTTGTATTTCTTCCCTTGATAAGCCATGCTTATCATTCTTATCCTCTGTATAGTTATTGTTAACTCTTCCACATTTTAAATTCTTTTTACTGTGTTTTTTTTTTGATAAATACAAAATAAAGAAGGAAGAAAAAAAAAGAAACAAGTGTCTTTTTGCAAGACAGTAACAACATGAATTTTCAGCATTATTTCCCATTGAAAATATAAACTAGTTATACTCATTCATGGAAAGAAATTACTTGTACAATAATAAAATGTTTATATGTTTTTATGTGTTTGACATTTCTGGAAGATAATCTGACTTTCTAACGTGAGGCAGATTATTAGATATGAATAACTTATAAAGTAAACATGCTGGGAAAAGAAAAAAAAAGAAAATATCTCACAGACTTGCCTATAATATGATGAGGTGGGAGTATTTTCTAAATTAAGGTACCCTCTTTCCAGATGACCTCATCTGTGTTAAGTGAACAAAAAAGTAGCTAGGATGGCATCTATGTAATCTTGTACACTTATCATGAAATAAAACAGAAAACCTTTTTCATAATTTCTTTTGGTCTTCTTCCCCAGAGCATCGTTCTATTTAAACAGTATTTTTCCTATGACTTGTGTTAATGTATACAATTCCTAAAATACCCTCTTCTATTAATTTTAGATGTTAAGGCCTCTGCTATGTTTCTAAGCACATGGCTTTAGCTTTTCCCTGGCTGATAAAAAGAAATATGTTTTTATTGCTAGTAGGATAGAGTGTCCTTCAGGTATGTGCCCTACAGTGGGATAGCTAGATCTTGAGATAGGTTGACTCCCATCTTTCTAAGGAATCCACATACTGATTTCCATAGTAGCATAAAAGTTTGCACCCCCACCACCAATGAGGGGTTGGAGAGATGTGTCAGTGGTTAAGAGCACTGACTGCTCTTCCAGAGGACCCAGCACCCACATGGCAGGTCACAACTGCTTGTAACCTCACCAGCAATGGATGAGTTTTCTCTTTCTTCCACACCCTCACCAGCATGAGCTGTTACTTGTGTTATTGATCTTAGCCATTCTGACAGGTGTAATATGGTATCTCAAAATGGTTTTGATTTTAATTTCCCTGGTGGCTAAAGATGTTGAACGTTTCTAAGTGCTTCTTGACCAGTTGAGTTTCCTCTATTGAGAAGTCTCTGTTTATATATGTACCCCATTTTTAACTGAATTATTCCAGGGTTTTATGTCTAGTTTCTTGAGTTGGAGTATCAGAGTAACTGTGACCTCATAAGATGAATTGGATAATGTTCCTATGAAACAATTAGAGAAATATTGACATGAACTCTTCCTTTAATTCTGCACTAAAATCATATGCCCCTCAACTTTGGACAGGGTAAATGATGTAGAATGTCTACATGCTATGAATAGAGGACTATTTTGGCCATGGCAGACACCAGAGGAGTAGATGGGAAAATCAAAGCACAGGTAAGAGGAGGAGGGTGGAGTCAGGGAGACATAATTGAGCTACCCAGGAAAAAAAGATGTAATGAAATGGGTAAGCCACCAGCCACGTGGCAGAACAGATGAATGGAAATGTGTTGGTTTAAGATGAAAGAGCAATATGCCTGAGCCATAGGCCAAGCAGAAGGTAATTAACATAAGTCTCTGAGTCATGGGGGGGGCGGCTGCAGGAGGGTCTGTACCTCTGGCCAGATAAGGCCAGAGACCTCTTATTACAGATGACACCCTAGGTGGGACAAACACCCACATAAAGCCAGAGAAAGTTTAAGGAGGGTTCTAGAGCACAGAAATGGGGAGCTAAAAGTGGCTTCCAAGTTATGTCTTTGATGGGGTCATAGGACAGGTGTTCAGGCTTGAATTTCAAAATGACACGTCAGGGGCAGGAAGCATGAGCTAGAAAAGGCTGGTTCCCAAAGTTTTGCAGAAGATTCGGTATAAGCAACAAGCTGCATGTGTTTGATTTAAGGTTTCTGCTTGTATTAAACGAAAAGAGAGTAGAGTGAAAGACAGTTTCTTGGTAACAGCATTTTCTGGGATTGCTCTGTTTGCTAGCAGTGAGCAGATGTTGCTCCTTTAAAAGCAGTGCTGTATAGTCTAGAATTTTAAAAGCTCTTCTGGTTAAAAAATGATTAATGATATGAAATAAAGCAGATTCTAACCTCTCAATGGGTTAAAATGTATATGAAAAAAATACGTAGAATGAGAGAGAAAAATAAAAGGGTAGAGAAAGCCCTTAAAAAATAAAGAAATAAAAAGCCACAAAAAGATGACAAATACACAAAGAGTCTGGATTATGGTCATTATTGTGTTCTCTTTTAATTTTTTAACTACTAATGAGTTAACTGCAGAAAGGCAATTGATTGCAAAGGCTGCTAAGTTAAATAAACATATATATTCTAAAGGTATCTTGACTTTGAAATTTGTGTCTAAAGATATGTTGCTTTGGAAAAGAGGATCTGCTTTTATCTTCACAGAAGATGAAAACCTATGAATTGCTTCTAGGCAAATATGGTTTCATCAGCCAAGGCCAACTAAAAATTCTCTGATAGAAAGAGATGTCCCATAGGCTTCAAGACTAAGATGATCCAGGTTCAGGACCCTCATAAGATTGCCAGCACCCCCTAATCAGCAGGAAGTAGTAATGGAAACTGTGTCCAGATTCCCAAAATATTGTTTATAAATGTTTGTTTTTAATAGTTAATGGTTATAATCAATATCTTTCTAAGAAGAAAAGGGGGATATGGTATAAAATGATTTTAAAAAGATAGATTGTTAAATTTACTTTAATCCAAAAATCAGCTATTAATCTCAAAATATTTTTACAATACTATGGATTTTCATTTATTGATACAAATTTAAGGTCAATTTTGTTATGTTGTATGTATTTTTCTACTCTTTATTGATACAAATTTAAGGTCAATTTTGTTATGCTATATGTATTTTTCTACTCTTGTATAAGGTATGATGTTTATGTAATTCATTTAAAATTACAACATATGCAGCTTAATAGTCATCTATGATAGCTATACTTGTAGTCATGGCAGTTACATTTTTAGGTATACAAAGATACATTTCAATTAGATAAGTAATCTTCAAATACTTCAAAGACCTATAGAATATGGCATTTAAAATATTTTTAAGAACTTAGACTTTTCTGGGGCTGGAGAGATGGTTCAATGGTTAAAATCTTAGACTTTTCTGTACAGTGAGACAGGTCTGCTTCTGGCAGTACTAATACTTTAAGAGAACAATGGGCACTGAAGAAACTCCATATGGAATTTACTTTGTTTGTGGCAACAGTTAGCCACTGAACAAGAAACTGTTCTTCTATAGACTGTTTGGACATTGTATTTCCTATGGACATGCAGGGCCCATAGGAAAGTGACCTCTGAACCTTGCCAGAACAAGCCAAGATGCTCCTTTATGTTCCTGCTGTGCAGAGAAAAGTACCAAGCATCCTTCAAAGGAACTTTGGGTGACTGCCCAGGCAGACAGGTGTCATCTCTGTCATTTCTAGGTTTTGGAAGTTGCTTACACTTCCTGTTTACTTGGGTAATATTATATCCTTCTGTGGTCTTTGATATAGTTGAAAATTTGATAATTATAGGTATGGTTTTTTTCTTAGTTATTTTAAAAGGTATATTAGATATGAAACTTTAGACTCACAAGGATAAGGTGGATGATAGAATATTTTCTTAAATTGTGTTAAGTGCAAATAGACTAGATATTGTAATTGTAATTATTGCTTCATAGTTGTTTTGTTATATGTAATTTTTCTATGTTGAAATTGAAATCTTCTTTTTTGATTAGACAGAAAAGAGGAAGTGATGTCGGATGTCTATATGCTGTGAATAAAGGACTGCTTTGGCCATGGCAGACACCATAGAAGAAGTAGGAAAGGAAATCAAAGCATAGGGAGGATGATAAGGGTCAAGTCAGGGAAACATGATCAAGCCACCCAGGAAAAAAGATGTAACAAAATAGGTAAGCCATAGGCCATGTAGCAGAACAGATGAATGAAAATGGGTTTAATTAAGATGAAAAAGCTAGTTAACAATATGCCTGAGCCATAGGCCAAATAAATTTTACATTTCCAGAATTCCCTCACTTAGTGTTTTCTTTATTGTTTCTATTTTCATTTTTAGATCTTGAACAGTCTTATTCATTTCCTTAACTGTGTTTTCCTAGATTTCTTTAAGGTATTTATTGATTTCCTCCTTAGGGTCTCAATCATCTTCATCCAGGTGATTTATGGTCTTTTTATTGTGCCTCAGCTATGTTGAAATAATTCAGGATGTGCTGTGGTAGGGTTACTGGACTCTTCTAAAAACATTTTGCCCTATGTTGTTATGTTTTTACACTGGCATGTAGGCACTTGAGTTTGGGTGATTACAAGTCTAATGTTAATTTCTGGATTTGTCTTTATTGGTGGTGTTTTGGGTTGTTGTCTCTATGTCCTTTATGAATTTTTGGAGAGTGTGATAGCAGTGAGTTTCCTGATAGGACATTTTCTTTGGACTTGGTAGTCATGTCCACTGGAGGTTCCAAGTAAATATTGTTTCTGGATATCAGGAGTTGACACTTAGGAAAGAGAATAGCCTAAAGTTTGATGGGGTTCACAGAGGGAGAGCACACAGTGTTCAACCAGGATCTGCTTAATCTAGCTCTTTGGAATGAGCGTGGCGGGGAGATACAATGAGGAGAGGTCAGTCTGGATGATCTGCTACAGTCTTATAGATGAGACTTAGGGTATGGATCTGGAGGAACCAAAGGAGAGAAGAAGATCTACACATTGTATTCACTTTCCTGGCAGGCATGGATTATGGGTTAGCAAGGGTTGTCTGCTGGAGTTAGGAGCTGAGAATGGCAAGAAGTATGGTTAGGAAGGTTATAGTTTGCCAAGTGTGCCCCATTCCCTCACTTGCCCACCTTCAATTTCAATTTCCCAAAAATTGTTTCCTTCCTTGACCATTTCATCTCTTCTTTTTAAAGATGTATCTTTTGGCTAGTGACATAGATTGCTCAGTGGGTAGAAGTACATGCACGCAGGCCTGATGACCTTAATCCCTTCCCAGACCACACAAACTGGAGGGAGAAAATGAACTTCTAAGAGCCATACTCTCATCTCCATATGCCAGGCCTGCCTATACACACACATAGACACACAGACACACACAAACCACAGAGAAAAAAAAGAGAGAATTTTTTAGTCAATTGAGTAATAATAAATAAATAAATATTTTCTGAAGTATTTGATTTTATTTCCCTTAAGAAGACTTCTTTATCATCAATGGTTAAGGCAAGGTCCTCCCATCTCCTACATAACCATCTTTTACCCTACTCACTAAATTCAACCGTCAGCTTCTTGTAGGCAGGAATAGTCATTTATCTCTGTTTGCTAAACTTACAGTATTAAATTTGGAATAAGTAGGTATTAGTTAAACTAAAAGCAACTGGGTTTTTTTTTCTTTTTTTTCTCCCTTTAAATGAGTTGAGTATTAACACTACTTGACAGTTCAATAACTGAAGCATCTAGTCTTAAATGATATAAAGAAGAGAAGAATCTGTGCATTACTATCAGTTATGTAGCGTGTGTGTATGTGTGTGTGTGTGTGTGTGAATTATAACAAGCGAACTATGGAATTGCTATGACTACTTCATTCACAAAGGTAATCATAGAGTAATAATTGCATCATTACAGAAACTGATACTTTATAAAGCAATAATTATCAAGAGGAAATATAGGTAAAAGCTGTTAAGGCTTCAATATGGCCATGGACAACAGAATAAAACTTTTACACTTATCTATCATGTTTCACACTTTACCAACTACCCTTCAGTGCACAAGAATAAAAATTGAAATTCCAATCAAAAGAACTTGGGGACAGTAAACCTTCCCCAAAATCTCAACAAAAAAAAAAGTCTAGCAACTATTAATTATCCTCAAAAGTGGAATCAATGTGATATACAGTTATAAATGAGAATGTCCTAGTGTGTGGGTTTTGCTCTGTGTCTCCCAATCCCACCTCTCCAGTTTCTCAGATGTCTTTTTTTAATGAGCACTGGTCTTTTAGAATAACAACCAAGAACATCCTATAAAAGTCTAGTGTAGTTGGATTTGTCCCTCCTATGGTTTAATAAAAATCTGATTGGTCAGAGGCAGACAGGAAGTATGGGTGAGACTACCAGACTAAGAAAACTGTGGGAAAAGAAAAAGCAGAGCAGAGACTCCAGAAGAGACGCCAGGAGACACAGAGGAAATGAGACCAAGATACAAATTTTGTTGATAGAAGGTATCAAGCCACATGGCTAAACAAGATAAGAATCATGGGTTAGTTTAAGAGTAAAGAGTTAGCAAGTTATATGCCTGGGCCCTAGGTCAATCTGCATAAAATTAATATAAGCATCTGTGTGTTTCTGTGGGACTGTAGATCTGAAGGTCTGGACCATAGGCCAGAAATTTATTATTACAGTATAGGTTTGTCTTGTTTTTCTCATGGTTAATCTAGAGGAAAATAAGATTTCCCTAGACAGGGAAATAGCATTATATAAAAAAGTCCTATTTTAGATAACTATTTTCTGTGTAAGAGAAAACAAACATGAAAAATCTTATTTTTCCCAAAATCAGACCAATTGCACAGTGGGGTGCAATTGAACATTGTGATTTCTATGCATAGTGATTTTACAGAGCCTTTGTGATTGGGGAAGTATTCTTTCCCAGGTTCTACAAGCTTTGAAAATATCAAATGCCCTGGTAGTCAACATACATGATATTGGAATAGAATTTCTTCACCATTGACCTTAATGATGAGCTGAACTGGGGATGCCTTTCTCCTGATCAGACTGGCATTCAAAGACATAGCAGTGACCTCTGGGAGGTCAACATGAGTGACCTCTGGAAACATCTTTGGTCAATAGAAATCTGTTGAACACCCTGACATGGTCAGAATACTGAAGATCGTGCTGCCTGTCACTACAAACACAAATGAGAAGAGACAAGAATTGGATCTTAAATTTTTCTTTATTTAGAGAGCTGGCAATGTGAAAAGAAATCCAGTTCAAAGTCTTCTTTGTCTTTTGAAAGAGGCATGCTGTAGATCTTGCCTCTAGCCAGCATGTTATATAGAAAGGGGCAGCAAAGGCAACAAACCATTCTCATACCTAGTCCTGGCCCTCTAGTTGGACAGCCACGATTCTGGACTTGTGATGTCTATGATATCTTTGTTATCATCTCTTCTCTCTTCCCTTATTCATAGGGTGTCTTGGCTCAGGACTTGAAAGCACTGATCTAGTCAGTGGCTGTCAAAATCAAATCTTTTACTCCTCCAGGGTCACCTGTGCTGGAGAATTTGCCCAGACCAGCAAGCTGTTAACACTGTGTCCATGCTAAGCTATTAATAACATGCCCACACAGATTCCACTGTACAATATGAAACATAAAGTGCTCCCATAATTTATGTATAAAAATCTCTCTGTCTATCCCCTTCCCTCTATCACTAAAGACATGAGTAAATGTAACACAAACTCACAGCCTTTAATACTCAATCTGTTTTTCTTTTTCACTATTTAAATCACTAATAAAATGATACACATCAGGTATCAAAATCAAATGTGGTTTTAAAGGCTATTCAGTCTAAGGATAGCTGTATTTAAATATTAATAGTATTAAATTAGGAGTTAGTGAAGGATGAGAATGCTCATCCATTGCACTTAGCTTTTGCCATTTATAGATACTTCCACTGACTAGCTTTGATAACAGTGAATGAGTAGAAATCAACATAAACATCACCTTTAAATGTCACAGGCATGAGTAATCCAAAGATAAAAATTGTTCAGTCATTTTGTAACAAAACAATAAGCAAATTTTTCAGGCTTTTATGAAATATTCTACAAGGATTTATGTGTTTATATCTAATTGTATATTTTGGATAGAATTTAAAAGAATTTAAATTCAAAAGTTAATTCTTATTCACACAGTCATGAGATACCTGGACATAAAATGCTTTTTTATAAAACTGTAGTCCCACTATTATTGATTTCACAAAGTCTCAAAATGATTGGTATTTCTACCATCAATATGTTTTAATTCTCATTAATTCTTACTATTAATTTGGTTTGCTATTAAACTTTGTTAAAGTAAGTTTTAAAAGACCACAAGAGTGATAGAATTATCAAAGACATCAAAGCAAAACACAGCTGATTCTGTTACTGTGATTTGTAGCAAAGTGTAGTGTCTATAACTCTTTCCTAGTTCTTGAAGTAAGGATGATGACACCATGGTATATAACAATGAGCACAAATTGTCCCCAAGTTTATTCCTAAGCATAAGTTTTTTGCAGCCTTATGATGGTGAGAGAATATTTCTCTCTGTAGAGCCATTGGGGTGGGTTGCTTTATTTGTTTTATTTTCAGTATAATGTGTTCAGGAAATATATGACATATCTAACACTCTCCTATGAAGTAGGCTTGCTGTTAGATGTGTTCTGGCTTATATTATGACAGCAAACTAGAGTCATTTAAGAAAAGGGAACCTGCATTGAAAAAAATGTTCCTACAAGACTGGCCTGTGAGCAAGCATGTGGTGCATTTTGATTGATGGTTGATGTAAGAGGGCCATGCTCACAGCTAGTGGGGCTACTCCAAAGGCTGGTGGTTCTGTGTACTACAAGAAAGCAGACTGAGCAAGCAAGTCATGAGAAGCAAACCAGTAAGGAGCACTTCTCCATGGTCTCTGCATCAGCTCCTGCCTCCAGGTTCCTGTCTTGTGTTCCTGCCTTGACTTCTTGAACTATAAGCTGTAAAATGAAATATACCCTCTCCTCTCAAGTTGCTTTTGATCATGGTGTTTTATCACAGCAATAGCTGTGGTGATATGTAACATACTTAATAAAACATGGAATATCAAGAGATCAACCCACCGTTAAAAACTAGGCAGACATAGCTCAGAAGTTCTTCAGCTTTAGACTTAGCTCAGGAAGTTCTTCAGTTTTGAGTAAAAGGCCAAACAGCTGGATTTCAATGGCACACACCTTTAATCCCAGCACAGAAAAAGCCTGAAAGTGGTGACCTACACCCTTAATTCTATGACTCAAGAGACAGAGAACTTTCTGTGTTTCTGTGAGTTCAAGGCTGACTACCAAATAGATTAGCTCCCAACTTTAATCCGAACCTGAATGGGATACAACTGGCAAGAAGATTATCTAAGATGGCATAGAAAAACAGCAGCAAGCAGAAATGACCCGGAGTGAAGAAGCTGAGGAAGCTGGAAGATGGCTGAGTGAGATTTGACTGTGATGCTTCCTCTCTCTGATATTTCAGCCTTTCCCTGATATCTAGTTCTGAGTCTCTTTCAGTACAATTGGAATTCTTGCAACAAATAGTGACTCTATCTAAGACTAATGTTCCACCCAAATATTGTCTAAATGTTCTAACTATAGTTAATATCTGATAAGCTAAGCTATGATATAGGTTAAATATTTCAAATGCATTTTGTAAGCATGTTGATTTACCATAATATAATCACATCTTAAACTGAGGAGCATCTGCATATAATAAAATACTGGAAAAAAAGATTATGCTTATTTTTGAAAAGTAGGCAGGCCCACAATACTTATTTACTTATGTTAATTTCAGAGAAGTCTAAAGAAGCCATCTTTTCTATCTGGAACCTCTCTGTATGCCTAGAGAGCAATGGAGTCACATTTCCTAGAAGAATTAAAGGCAGAAAATGGGCAGAGTAGGTCTAATGAGGAAAAAGGTGACTGTGTCTTATAAAATTAGTTGCTTACATTTGTTTTTTAACTTTCAATTAGTATGAGAAATAATGTTTTATTATGTTTTATACATATAGCATTGTACATTTATGTGCTTCCCTTTGCCTACCCCATTCTAATACATGTTTCCACATCTGTCCACGTATCCATATGCTTTCTTTTCACATACATATGTATTTGTATATGTATATTTAAATCTAGATTCTGTGTGTGGAAGAAAATATGATATTTTAGTCTTTCCCCCACTATACTCTCTCATTCTCCCTATTTTTTCATTTACGGCCTCTCCTCCCCACATGGTCTTTCTTCTACTTCCATAGCATATATATGTGACAATGAATGGATAGATAGACAGACAGATAGATAGATGGTAGGTAGATAGATGACAGATACATAATAGAGAGATAGCAGATGGATAGTAAATAGATAAGTAGGTAGATGCAATCGTATTTATCAATTCTTGTGCTGTTGGATTCTTTTCAGAAAGTCCTGACCTATTTTTATGTCCTGAGAAGCCTCCCTTGTCTTCTGTTTTACCAGGTTCAGGTTTTAAATCTTTACAGTAAGGTATTTGATCCATTTTGAGTTGAGTTGTGTTGCAGGGTAACAAATAAAAACAAAACTTTATTTTCCTACATGTAGATTTGCCCAGCATTAATGCTGGAATAAAATATTTTTGCCTTGGTATATTTTTTGGAAACTCTTCAAAAGTCACTTGGCTGTACTTGTGTGGTTTTGTCCTGAACGTATGTGCTCGTCCAGTCTAATATACATGTGTATTTTGCACTATCATGGTTTTGTTACTATGACTAAATGGAATTATTTGAGATTAATATTGCAATAATTTCAGTGTTGCTTTTTCTGTTTAAGATTATGTTGATTATTTAGGGTCTTTTATGCCTTCATATGAATTTCAAGATCTTTTTTTCTAATTCTGTGGAGAATGTCATTGGAATTGCATTGAATCTGTAGATGGCTTTCAGTAATGCGGCCATTTTCACAGTCTCAGTTCTGCCAACCCCTGAGAATGGGGGGATTCTTTCCATCTTGAAATGTCATCATTTCATTCCTCAGTGTTTTCAGATTTTCATTGTGAAACTCCATGGTCTTCTTGTTTAGATTTTTTTCCTATGTTTTTATTTTGTTTTGCTATTTAGGGTTGGTTTGTTGGCTGGTATCAGAATATTATGATCAGTTGTTTTGGAGGAGTTGTTTTTGGTTTTTCCTGATAGTCTCAGCAAGTTTCGTTTTAGTGTATAGAAAGCTACTAATTTTTAATGTGTTGATTTTGTATTCTGCTACTTTGATGAAAGTCTATCAAAAATGTGAGTTTGTGGTGGTATCTTGTGCTATTTTAAATGCAAGAATGTGTCAAAGTTTCGTTTTAGTGTATAGAAAGCTACTAATTTTTAATGTGTTGATTTTGTATTCTGCTACTTTGATGAAAGTCTATCAAAAATGTGAGTTTGTGGTGGTATCTTGTGCCATTTTAAATGCAAGAATGTGTCACTTACAAACAGTATAAATGTCTTGTCCAACAACACCAACATTGAATTTCCACGATAAAGCAATTCCTGAGACATGTAAGTTTCAGTAAGATGGCAAATAAGACCATTTCTTTCCTAATAAATATAACACATAAAATACAGTAAAAAGAAAAAACCTGGTACAAGAACTGATTTCCAAGAAACATTAATGAACAATTTCAAATATTAGACATCCATATAAATCTCTGTAATAGTTTTCTATGGTCAGCAGCATAAGTTATCACAAAGCCAGCATCTTAAGACACGATTTTGTTCTACACTCGCATAAGGGAAGTCAGCAATGGTCTGGCTGGTGTCAGTGAAGCTGCTTTCCTTTTGGAAGCCCCACAGAATGGGCTGTTTCTCTGCCTTTTCCAGCTTCCATAAGCTTCTAGAGTTCCCTGGTTCAGAGCCCCTCCCTGTCTCCAAAGCCAGGAACAAAAGACCAGGTTCTCATATCACACTGCTAGACCTCCCTCCACTGTCTTTTTCTTCCTTTCATGTCTAAGGACCATTGTGTTTAAGTGGGTTCTGCCCAAATGATCTAAGATAATCCCCCTTTTTAAAGTCAGCTGACCGGCAAATCTCAATTTTGTTTGTAACCTTTGTTTGCCTTCACCATGGAACCTAATACAACCATCAGCTCTGAAGATTATAATGTAAACATCTTTAGTGTCATTTATGTGCCCACATTATCCAAGACTCATTCTTAAGTATTTAATATTAATCTATGAATACAAATGATATACAGAAACTCATATATATTATTCATCTGCTTCCAAATATTTAACAAATGTGTTTTCATGTTATTGTACAGGTGCGATAAACATTCATGTTTGCTTTGGACAATAAGTATTACCTCTGATATTAACTCTTCTTTGACTACAAAGAAAATACAGTATTATTGTTTATTTCAGTAAGTCATATAAGAGTATCCTCTCACACCCCTGTGACTTATTCCACAATTTAAATCTCTTGCATCTGGAGCTTCTTGTATTTAAAAATTAACAAACATCTGGTCCATAAGCACACGGCACCTTACAATGATTATTTAGAAAATGAAGCTTTGCATCATGGGATGAGAATCTAAAGTATAAGAATGGACATTCCTCCACTCATACCTGTTATATAAAGTGTGCTCTAATCTTAGGATTTGGAACAGGCTAAAAAGCCATTTTTTTCATGTTCTCTAAATATAACTACTGTAAAAATCTCTTACTGTTACAGTGACCACTAAGGCAATTTATAAGAAGGCAAAATAAAAATGTAACTTAAAGTAATGATAAGAATGACATAAATCAAGCATTTTTATAGAGTATTTATGTCACAAAGTACTTTTAATATGTGCTTTTTCTTATCTATTATAACATGTCTTTGAAGTAGATTGACAATTTCTACATTTTTAAATGGACCAACTGAATTATAAAAGTTTTCACTTTTAAAATGGATGGATTAAATTATAAACGAATATAAGTTATAAAAAGTCTGCATTCAATAGAACTGAACTTAGTCTGTGACTCAGCTCATGACAGTTCTCTCCTCACAGGCAGGCAGCACAGGTAGGCAACAATGGAGATTTGAACTGGGTGAGTCAAATAAGCATAGTGCCTCTTTATAAGCTGAATGTAAAGGAAATGACTGCTGTGGAATAATCCCTTTGTATACTTAAAAATTTGTTAATATGGTTGGCTTAATAAACAAGCTGACTGACCAATAACTGGTCAGAATATAGTTAGACAGGAGAACCAAACAGAGAATGCTGGAAAGGAAAAGGATGGAGTCATGAGTCACCAGCCAGATCCCCAGAGGGCAGAAGATAAACATGCCATGCTAATAATAAAGGTACTGCCATATGGCAAAGCATATATAAAGAATATAGGTTAACTTAAAGTGTAAGAGCTAGTTAATGACATGCTTGAGTTATTGGCCAAGCATTTATAATTAATAAAAGCCTCTGTGTGGTAACTGGGAAATGACTGCTGGGTATTTGGAAACAGGCAGTCAGGAGGAACAAAAGTCCATTCACAAATGACTCCAAACTAATATTCAGAATTGGGAAGGAGGCATGTCAGTATAGAGTACCTAAGTCATAATAATACCACTGCATATTATTCAAATCATTCAATAGGCTGAGAAATAGCAGATTCTACTAAAACAAAACTACTGTGTTGCTTTAGCTCAAAATACACTATTTAGATGCCTGCTATATAGATTTGTCTTCAGCATGAGTGGAAACTTTATGAAGCAGACACTGAGATACATTGCAGTACAAGGTCTTAAAGCATTTTCAACCCAGAAAGAATTCATTAAATTATTTCATTGGTTAATGGTGTGTGTGTGAGAGGTGGGGAGGGAGGGAGAGATACAGAGAAAGAGAATGCTGGTAAGTACTTGAGACTTGGAATCAGTAGATTACATCAGAAACCACACTCACTCAATGGCTTGGGGTAAGATGACCCACCTGTGAGTCATTGTAAAAACACTGATAATGGTAAGAGCCTACTCCAGAATTTGCAGTGAGTCAATACCTGTAAAAACCCCAGCAGAATACCTGCTCCATAGTATGCTCTCAGTAAATGTTTTCATAACTGAAACATACTGAATTTCAGTTCAAAAAACTTTTCGTGTTGGCAAGCTGCAGTCTTGGAGAAAGAACTTGAATTGCTTCCCAAGAATAATGTGCAAGGATGAAAGGAAAATTTCCTAATGGACCAAACATGAATCTTAAAAACAAACTTTTAATTTATTCCATATACCATCTGTAACACAGCACACAACAGCACAAGGAAAAAAACGAAGCTGCGGTGTGGATCAGCATTGGTTTAACGAGTCTGTACAGAAGCAGCTTTCAAACACAAGCTCACTGACTGAGAAAACTTTTGACTTTGCATGGTTTACAAAAAGAAAAGCAAGACTTTGACTCATCACACAGGGGACATACAAAGGAAAAATAGAGTGGTTTTCTCTACTCCTAGAATCAATCATAACTGTCAAAAATGCATCATTTTTGGATCACTGGATGGATGTCCAGTCCATTGGTTTTCCAGTGTGTCTTAGAATTTGTCTCCCATAAATTCTCCAATTGCTCCGATGCAATAATGGAAGTTCATTAAAATAAAAAAGATAAAGATCAGTGATTGCTTTAGGGAAAAATTATGCAAACTAAATAATCTTTATCATATTCCAAAAGATATTTATGAAAGAAAGTTGGAGCCAGATTAGAAAGTTTTTTCATCCAAAAGAAGCAAAAAAAATAATAACCAGAGGTAAAGTGTGAATTTAGAGAGGAGAAATGACAACATAAATTAATAAACTACTCCAATAAATACTCTTTTATACATGAATTTTTATAGTAGCCAAAATGATAGAAACCGAAAACGTTTAAGTAACGCCTAATTCCAGAGTTCCAGTTTTCCGGCTTAGGTTATCTCGTACCACAGGATCCGCCAATCCACTGGAGCCACAAATGGTGACTCAGATATGCTCAGTTTGTCCCTGGCATCCTTTGGTGTCTAGGGTGAATGCCACTGGCCTGGAAGACTCCTGCACTGGAGTATCATCTCCCTGCCTCCCATGACCTTCATTAGTCTCCTCGGGGGTGGAGTGTGGCTGGCAGTCCTGCTCAGAATTACTCCAGACGTAGCCAGGCAGAGTCACATGGCTGTCGATCTGTCTGCTGGCATTCTTGGTGGGTTTACCAGAGACAAGCACCAGGCGTGTGCTTGCCCCTATCTGTGACTGGCTGCTAGTACTGTGAGTGACCGTGGTGAGCACCGAGCCGTACCTGTGACCGCCACAAGGGGGCGCCTTTTTCCAGTCGATGGAAAGATTCCACTGAGTCCACATCTTCTTCATCTCAGCCTGCACCTACAGCGCCAGAAACAAGCTGTGTATCAGAAACCATAAAGGAGCCCCATACCCATGTTATAAAAAACTTTGCTTAGATTTCAGTGATAAAATAAGCACTGGTTGAGGTCCTTCTGTGTGCCAGGGACTCCACAAATCTGTGCCTTCTGTATACCTCAAAAAAACCTTCCCAATCAATGTACTTTTAGTATTTAATTGAGACTGGAACACCGCTGATTCAAATGACTGCCTTATCAAAAAGAAGAAAGAGAATTCCAGGTTTAAGGAGAAATAAGAGATGAACAGTGGCAGGGATGGGGGGCATGAGATACAGGATTCTTGATAAGGTCTTCTAAATCCTGCCTGGAAGAGGCTCAAAATCTCACATACCCCAGGGCTAGTCTTAGCACTCCTGAAAGTGTTTTTCTAGGAAACTTAAAGCTGCAGGGAAATTCTGCATGATAGAAGTCCTTCTATTTCCTTTCTTCAAGTACTTTAACATAAAGGATCCACAACTGCACTGACATTCAGAACTTCCCTCCCGGGCCCAACAATCCATTAAGAGGCTAGAACTTCCGCTGCCCTGTTACTGTGTTAGGAAGGACCCTTTTTTAGCTGGCACAGCCAGGTAACCAACACCCGTGCACCCTACCTCTGTGCTTCTCTGCTTTTGACTCTACGCCTCCAAACACCAACCTCCCAAATTCTCCATTTAAAACACTCTCTGCCTAAATAAGAACAAAGCTCAGCTCTTTTCTTACTCCCGGTAGCTACTGAACAAAATGTTCTTAGCACTCTAACCACTGACGTCTGACACCACCCGAGGCAGAAGAAAGACAAAGACGAACTTGGCTTGCAACAAAACTGCCATACTGTCAACTTGCAAGAGGAAACTGGAGGAAAATAAAGAAATAGCAGTGGAAGAGCAGGCACTGCAGCTGCTTTCTAATGAGATGGGCTGTTGGACTCCACATCTGCTACCAAAGGATCTTTTCTACGGACTTTCTGGAGAGCGCCAGGGGAACCAAAGACCCAGGGGAAGCTAAAATCTTGTAAGTTAGTGTCTCCGAAGCAAAACACTCATCTCTTTATGTGGGAGAAGCAGAATAATAACACTGACGCATTTAGCTCTGCTGCAAATTAAGGTAAAAATAGCACAACAGTGAATCGGATGGTGCATTGATAAGTTACCACTCAAGCCCCTTGTACAGAAACCATCATCCCACAGAACCCAACACGCTCAACAGCCTCTGATGATCTACTACAGTAACAAGTGTCCTTGTCCTTCCCAGGCTTGGAGAAAGTTGGAAATCTGAGAGAAAAAGGAGGCTGCCACACACAAAACAGTAGGGCATGCTGAAAGTTCCAGTCATGTACATCGTCCTCATGATCATGTACCCTCTCTGGTGATTTCCAAATGGATTGAGATGGTCCCATCCTCAGCGTCTTGTAAAACCTTACTTTTTTTAATTGAATGTATCTTCAGTTAGAGTCATCCTAAGGAAAGAAGCTGACTTTTTATAGAACTTGATGGAGACTAAAAGTTTTAGTACTAACCAGAATTGATATAGAATTAACTAAAATAAGAATTACCCTCCTAGGAAAGAGCCTGGGGTTGTGAAGTCAGTCACTTAGGGGTGTGAGCTCCCTTTTCATAGGAAGGCCCTGGTCAGATGTGGCCTCCTTGACACAGACAGCCCCACTTTTAGATCTATAAGAATCAAGTCTCTACTCTTTGTAAATTGCTAAGTTTCTTGTGTTCTGTCACAAAGAAACAAAATGAATTAAAATGAATTTGGAGCTTATCCTCAGAGGCTCCTGATGTCTTCAGACCTACCTCTCCATTGCAGTAGCAGTAGACAATAGACACGAAGAAGCCCTGTAGAGAGAAAGAGGCTATGAGCCCTATGGAAATTCATGATGCCCATAGCAGGAAAATATCTTCTATCAAAATTCACCAACTGAAAAGCTAACTTTTGATGATTTCTTCAGAAAGTTACAGATTATTTTCTCCTAATATTACACTTGCTTGTGATCTTCCCTTGGTTTCAGCCAAACCAAACAACCGAGTGAAATGCTCAGAAGTCTCCACAAAGAACCTATTGTGTGGTTTCATTTGTGTTACCGCTCAAGACTCACATAAAACTTACCCCCTGCTTGGTAAAATATGTTTATATTTCTTAAATGCTGGTGGCCACCAACATCAAACATTATATGTTAAGAGCACAAAGGAGCTTTTCTTCACTCTGAAATATCTATTGAGCTGAAACACTGGGCTAAGAGCAACTCAGCATGACAGGGGTAAAATATAAACAAAACCGCTCTAGAAGTGTGATACCTGGGTAAAATATAAGCCAACAGCACATGAGGGAAAAAAGGCAATGAGGGTCTTAAGCTTAAAAATCAGTGTTATAGGGAACACTAGGGTGAGTGTATTGGGTGAGAAACTCAGCCAATTCCCTCTCTGGGGTGACATTTAAGCTGGTCAGAGTGACAAGAACAAGGTGTGAGCTGGACGAAGGGATGGGGAAGGACATTCAAGGAAAAGAGAGCAGAATGTGACACTCCCATGGCCATTCCCATCTCGACACCCCCCTTTCTCCCCCACTTACCCACACACATCCACCCCCACAGGCACACTGGTAAAGTCCCATGATTTCTGGGGGAGATTGGGTGAGTGGTGGCAGGCTCCTGGCCACACTGGGCTATATGTTGGCAGAAAATGACACTTGAAATTGATATTGAGTACACAGGAAACCTTTGGATGTGCTTGGCAATTAGTAACGAGATCAAATGTAAACTAGTTTTCAATTGTTCAGGCTACTAGGAACTGAAGTTCCCTGACCATGTTATAGATTCTGTAGCCTTGTTAGAACTTTGTGGCTGTGGAAATTGGCATGTTGTGGGTTAAGAGCCCAGATCATCTTGGGCTATGTTCAGTTCCCTTGAGTGTCATTCAGTGTCCACCTTGTAGCACACTTAGATCGTTTTAACCTTCAGATAAGAACCTCTAGAACATATTCGTTTAGCAAACCACCAGTTCCCATAAACCAAGAGCTAAGAACACTCTCAGGAGCCATCTGAAATCCATAGTGGAGAGTATTTGTCTTTGTTGCTTAACTGATAAACACACTCACTTACGACTCCTTTTCATTCTGTAACTAGGAAACATGTTCATAAATAATCACTTCCGTGAGGCCAACCTCAATCTGTGCTCTCAAGCCATGGCCCCCCATATCTGTCTCCAGCTCTCTGTTACTCCCTCTGAAATAAATCCATCAGTAGATTTATTTCAGGTAAAGGGAGGAAGCAGAGTGAAGACTGGTCCATTTGAGTGGTTACAGTCATCCCCTTTAGACTGGGATGGAGTATTTTCACCTTCCTTTTCCATCACCTTTGCCCTGCTTTTGTCTCCTTTTAATTTTGTTACTTTCACACACACACAAAGCAAAGGACTCTGTCCTACAGCAGTGCTGTGTTCTCCAACAACGTGCCTTCTCATCTAGCTACCCAGGCTTGCTCCTGTGCCAAACAGCCTTTCTCTCAGGTCAGAGAATTAACCCGACCCCTACGAGGGAACACAATGTGAGCCAGAGAATAATGTCCTCTCTCGGCCCTCAGAAGAAAGTGTGTCAACCCAGAGCGAAGGGCAGAGAAAGAGGTCCAGGGAACTAACAGACGCTAATCATGAGCATCGAGCCGGTGCTGCTGGTCACCTGGAAGGAGTTAAAGAATAGCTCGCAGTGCATGCGGATCTCCCACCAGAGCCCGGAGAAGGAGTGCGGCTGGAAGATGAACACGATGTAATGCACGCCAAACACCAGCACCAGGACCAGCGTTGACTTTGCCAGTTTTCTGGGGGGGGGAAAA
>PVIH01013553.1:19702-58011 GCA_004025045.1 Sigmodon hispidus
TTTTTTTTTTTTTTTTTTTTGAGACAGAATCTCACTGAGCCTGAAGCTCAGCATTAGAGCAAAGCTGGCTAGCAGTGAGCTCTCAGGATCTGCCAGCGTCTACCCCTAATGCTGTGGTTACAGGTATATGCAGCCACGCCCGGTATTTACACAAGTTCAGTGGATTCAAACCTGGGTCCTCCCCACTGAGCCATCTCCCCGAGCTTGTCACTTGTCACATGACAAGTCAGTTGTCACTTCATAGTAAGTCAGGTGGTTGGTTCTCTCTTCCTGTGATCAGCATCCCCTAAGCCCTCTAAGTTCATGCTGCTTGATGATGGGATGCTATCTTTACAAAGTCCTTAAGTGGCCTTTGTTACTGTCCTAAGTATCTTCAACTTCTAAGTTTGAGACTTAACAAGCTTTTTCTCCATCTTATACCTGAGGGTCAGGAAACATTGGGGAAGAAAGCATAGAAAATTGTAAAAGCTGGAAGACCAAGACATCTGCTGCAAGACTGTGCCTTCTGTGTCTGACAGGAAGCTGCATGCATGAAATCTCAACAATATGGCTGCCTAAATAAGATCACAACAATTTCAATACTAGTTGACATTACAACATGGATGAGGAAAATTCCATGGTGCCCCACCCTGGATGAAGAGCTACAGACAATTAATGGCTGCTGAGGGAGAGGGATTAGCCCTCTGACTGGTTACCCAGTACCAAGTGGTCAGTCCTAAAAACATATGTACATGAGCAGCAGTAAACCTATTCAGCAGGTTATATTTATGTATTTATTTATGTGTAATAATAATTTTTAAATATTAATTATAATAACAATAATAATTAGGGGAAAGGCTATGAATTTGAGATAGAATGGAAGGTTCATAGGATGGAGAGAAAGGAGAAAATGATGTAATATCACACATATATATGAAATTTTAATTAATTTTTTAAAAATAATCTACTCTTGGGACTGGACAGATGGCTCAGTGGTTAAGTGCACCAACTGCTCTTCCAGAGGACCAGGGTTTGATTCCCAGCACCCACATGGCAGCTCACAACTGTCTGTAGTTCCAGTTTCAGGCAAACACCAAGGCAAATGATTAAATAAATAAATAAATAAATAAAAGTTAAAAAAAGTATCATCTACTCTTGGAGGTACTTCACAATTCCTTATGAGCTGCATATATATGGTCAGTCTTTCCTCTTATCCTGAATGTTCTGTCAAATACTTTGTTTCAAATGCCTGTAGTTCTATTTAATAATATATATAATATATAATTATATATACATATATATACATACATACATACACTTTCTCCCTCTTGGTTTTTTGTTTGGTTTGCTGGTTGGGGCTTTTTTGAGAAAGGGTCTCACTGGGTAGCCTTGGCTAGTACTATGTAGAACAGGCTGGCCTGGAACTCACAGGCATCTCTCCATCACTGCTTCTTTCTCTGCCTATCTGCCTGGAATGCCACAATTAAGGGCATGAGCCAAGCCTGCCTTTCCCTGGCCTCATCCTAATGCTTTATATATTTGAAGCAATCCTGAGTTTTCTAATACAATGGTGTAATATTTAGTTTTATGGGTCAGTTTGCCTACGGATGGCATAGATAACTGATAAAGCATTATATTAATGTGTCTGTGAAGGTACTTCCAAAGAAGATTGGTACACAGCACCACCAAGTACCTGTGGCTCACTAGTTAGTATTCAGAGGGAGGGCCAGTACAGGCAGACACTGAGGTAGGAGCACTAGTCAGGCCCAACAGACCTACTGCTTATCAACAATGCTGACTTGAATGGAATGTACAAATGTGGAATTCTAAAACTGAAGGAACTATAGGCAAGGCACATGAGAGCTCAGACCAGCAAATAAAGTACCCACAGGCTACAGGGGAAGCTGGGAATGAGGAGCAGGTAGCAGCACCAAGGAAACAGAGTTCTGACAGAAGCAGAAGGCCAAGGAAAGGTCTATGTACTTCTTCTCTTCTGCAGCTGGAACACACCTCTCCCACCTTTGGGGCTGGGATTTGTACCTGAAGGATGTTGAACTATGGGGTATCCGTCTTGAACTAAGGGTTACAACATTTGTTTCTTTGGCTATAAGACTTTGAACTTTAATCAATGTTGCACAAATTCTGCTTGGTCTTATAATAAAAATGCAGAGCCAGATATTGGGGAAAAGCTGACAGATCAGAGAGACAGAGGAACAAGCGACAACCACTTCTCACCCACCCAACTCCTCAGGATGAGTAGGGTAGACGTTGTCTCCATGAATCTTAAGATTGAACGCCTCTGAGTCCTCAGCCAAAAGAGAAGAGGCAAACTCTGTCTCCTCCCACCTTATACCTTTCTCTGCCCAGCCATATCACTTCTGGTTCAAACTTCCTACTGCTGGGATTAAAGGCATTTGTGTTTCCCAAGTACTTAGAACAGAGGCATGGGATGCCAAGTTCTGGGATTAAAGATGTGTGCTACCATTGCCTGGCTCGTTTGACCTTAAACTCACAGAGATTCAGACAGATCTCTGCCTCTGCCTCCCGAATGCTAGAATTGAAGGTGTGTGTCATTCATCACTCTCTGACGTCTATGGCTAACTATATAGCTGGCTCTATCCTCTGATTTTCAGGCAAACATCATTTCTTTAGAGCCTACATGGTATATCACCACAAAAGAGAGTCCTGTTACTGTGGCTAACTGAAGGCTTACCACAGGCAGGCCTTCTCAGCCTCCAGACTCACATGAACCAGTTCACCAAGTGCTGTCCTCATATATCCACTTATCTGTAACTATCTATCCACCCATGAATCTATCTGTATCTATACACCTGTATATATCTTGTCTGGTCTATTGATTCTGTCCTCAGAGAACCCTGTTCAGAACAGACAGACTAGTCTAAGCTGTTCCCCACTGATCCCACCTCCTTCTCCTTGTTAGTGCTTTCCCTGAGTATGGTCAGTTGAGGGATTTTTCTATGTAGATTAAGGCAACAATGGTAGGATGCCACTTCTGTGACTGTGTTTCCCAAGATTCTCACTGCCACCTTCCTAGCCTTCTGTAGTAAAACAAGCTACCACGTTGGGAGCTTTTCTACTGAAAGGTTCATGTGTCGAGAAACAGTAGCATCTGGACATCAGCTGACAAGCAACTAAATCTACCAGCAGTCACATGCACTCAAATATATTCTCCCCAGTCCAAGGTTCCTATGATGCCATTGCCTTTATTGGCATTTCAGTTGCAGCCTTGCAACAGCAAAGCAGAGGAGGGGAACAAAGATTCCTGACCTCCAGAGAAGGAGATGGAAAGTGTGCTGTGTTAAAGCCACTGAGTTTGTAGCAATTCATCCATCTCCAGGACACCAAGTGCGCCATCTTCCGATTTTAAATTATTTTTGTTTTGTTTGCATTCTTGATTCAAGAAATTGCCAGATGTGACCTGTTTCTTACTCGTGTCTCAAAGCTCCTCCTTTGTGAATCTTTTACTCCCAAGAATCTTGAACAACTTAGCTTTCCATCCTTACCAGTCTCTCCTTTAATTGCATTATTTATTTATTAATTTTCTTCTTGGAAACAAGCTGTGTCCAAGATCTCACTAGTCTAAGACGAAAGAGAACTAGATTCAGAATCTCAGCTTGATGTTTTCTACCTATGAAATGCTCATTCATTTATTTAGTCTCAGAAATGGGGGTGCAGGGTCCACAAGTCTGCAAAGGCTCTCATATTTCAAACTTTCTTGGCGGTCTTCATTCTCACTAAAGCACTATTCATCACTGGCCACTTTCTGGAGTGCCCACAGGTTTGCATCAAGGTGTCTAG
This sequence comes from Sigmodon hispidus, assembly GCA_004025045.1. Classification (NCBI taxonomy): domain Eukaryota; kingdom Metazoa; phylum Chordata; class Mammalia; order Rodentia; family Cricetidae; genus Sigmodon; species Sigmodon hispidus. The sequence goes on from PVIH01013553.1 coordinate 23,501, forward strand.
CTCAGATGTCTGGAGCTGGCTCCCTCCCTCATTGTCTACAGTGTCTCTGTAGTATCAAAACTACCTGTTCTCTTGGCAGTTCAGTGACCTGCCCCTCACTCAGTTTCCCCTACAGCCTGTGGACAGTTCATCTGCTGGTCTGAGTCCTCACTCACCTTGCCTATGCTTCCTACAATCTTAAAATTCCACATTAGTCCATTTTATTCAAGAGAGCATTGCTGGTAAGCAGTAGGTCTCTTGGACCTTGACTAACACTCTCAGCTCTTAGAACATGCCTGCACTTGTCCTCCTTCTGAATGCTGGGTAGTAAGCCCAAGTTCCTGTGACTATAGAAAGGATGAGATAGACACCTAGGGAATTCAACACAGTCTAGTTAGATTCAGGAATTGCATTAACCACACTTGTAACAGCCTGAAAATTCTTGTCCAACATCTCTGAAAAAAAAAAATACATTCTGTTTTTAAGATGCCGTATAAATCCCCCTAGAGAGTGCTCTTAAAATCAAACTAGCTTTGGCTGCTCCTACTTTTGTAGCTAGGAACCAAAAACTAGGTTCCAACAAAAAATTAAATCAGAGCAATAGATTATAAAATAAATGGTCACAAATGCAAAGGTTTTGTCAGCATTCAGTTTAATGCAGACTAGCGAAAAATTGTATTAGGCAATGAAACCCATTTTATATCCTGTTAGCTCTGTTCTTCAAGTTCTTATCTATAACTGAGCTATTTTATAATTCTGTAGGGATATGGGGTCATCTATAAAAAACCAGTAATTGAATTCATCTTCAGTTTTCTGTATTACACAGCACCACAAAGTCACTGCCTTAAGTGATATCCACTCACTTCATTGTTATACAGTACAAGAAATACAGATAACACAGTTGGATCTTATACTCAAGTCTCTCAAAACTGAACTCAAGGTCTCACCTAGGGCTAAATTCACATCTGAACCTATGGTTCTCTGTAAACTTATTCAGATGTCTAAAGACCTCCATTGCATCTGTATGGTTGTCTTCTGCTCTCAGTCAAGAGTCACTTGGATTCTACAGGCTGCCTATTGGTCCAAACTACAGGCCCTCCCAGGCTTCTAGGATGGAGACTGTGTAACATATTGTAAGACTGAATAGCCCTCTTTGTTATATAACATAACCTAATCAAGCAGAGAGCAACAAGTCATCACCCACATTTAAGGTCTCAGTGACAGAGCAGGTATTGCACATGGCACATACAGGATACCAGAGGCTAGAGATCCCAGGAGCCATCATAGATATCTGTCTACCACAGTAAAGCATGTCACTCCTGGTCACTGAAACACAAACTGTATCCAGCAGATTATAGATGCCTCTGACTGTAGCCCTAAGGTATTAACAAGTTTTGCAGTTTACATCCATTTATAAATTCATTCCAGCATGTATTTCCTAACTATATGTTCTCTTTTGAACTAGGCAAAATGTTTTATCACCTACTTCATTAGTTATGAAATTAAATAAAATGTTTGAACTGTGTTCATGCTTATATATTAACTATGATTATATTCTCTTTTAGAATTTGTCCTGCAGAACACATGACTAGAAAATGTACATATAGGTCATTATCTGTCTACTAATAGAAGATTGGGCATAAACAAGTCTGGACACTGATGTTTATTAGTGTCCATATGATCTATCACACACATTGTACGGCTGAACCTTCTACAAAGATACAGCTGTCTAATGAAATGATCTGGCCATGTAGCAACTGATATGGGTCTTCTGCCTTGTTGGGAGTATGGTGATGGTTTCAGGTACAGAAAAATGTAAAGTCACATGGTTAGAGGACATGGTGTCCTATTTAGAAAATAGATGTCCAGTTCTCACAGTATCTAGCCTGCATCATTCTCTAGGTAAATCTGTACAAAGAAAAAAATCTAGTATTATATGGCAAATCATGTTTAGCTAAAACAAAAGAGGACACACTGAGGGACCCTGTTAATCCTAAGTCTTTCTTGATCCCTCCAGGCATTAAATAAAGCTTTCCCTCATGTCTATGCAAGTAGAGTTTTAATTTTATTTTATATTTCAGATTCATTTGTTTATTTACAAATAGTTCTATATATGCATTTCTGCATTCACTTTCCTCACTTCAGGAAAAGACTCTATAAGACCTCAGTCACTTTCTCTCTTCCTTACTTCCTCTTTCCCTCCTTCCAAGAGGGAAATGTAGCAACTGAACCTGTTAGTTATTTTTCACCCTCCTACTGAAGCATCCTATAGTTGCCTCACTTCCTATAAGAGAAGTAAATTATCCATTTCCAGCTGGGGATAGAAGTTTGAAGAAGGAAAATATCCATCCAAAATTACACCATAAGTGACTATTCACCTTTAAATCTCTCTGCTTTTCTGTCATACCGTGTTGGTTTTATCCTAAACATTAAATATGATGTATGTTAAACAAACATCACATTTAACGACATATGTGACATCATATTCAACAACAAGTTCAGTTGCAGGAAACATTCAAGGGTTCTCTTCCTCAAATTCTTTCACATGTTGTATTTTTCAAGTTCTGACAACTTGTTAAGGTAAATTAAAATGAGGTATAAAAAAACAATTATTGGATATTGGCTAATTTAGTGATTTACTTGAAGCACCTGCATGTACTGCCTATTTGCCTAGCAGGACTTTACTTGCTACCTGGAACAGAATGACCTAAAAGAAGAGATAAAGCAGTGGGTTGTCTCCCTTAACAACCTGCTGACTGCAACATTTGCTACTATAAAATCTTGCTTGTTTTACCACCCTACCTTGTGGTTTTAAAGTACAAAATGAAAATGCCAACTGGACCTGGCATCAAAGCCTTTCAGGAGCTATCCTGGCTTTGGTTCATCGATGACATCACTTTTCCACTGTCATCACTCTCATTGGCATCAGAGTGACTATACCAAAATGATTCAGACAACATTTCTGGAGGCCCCAGTGAAATCTTCTCCACCAAGACCTTCAGTTAGTCCAAAAGGCTGCCTCTCCCAGGCCTCACAGCCCACTAAAGGTCTCTGGAACTAGGAAGCATGTGCCCACAATAGAATTCTAGAGTTCTTGAAAGATTTGCCTAACACTACACAGAAAATTGCTTAAAGTCTGAGGTGTCAAGTTATGGATAACCCCACCCCCAATCTCATGTGAACCATGAGAACTGATCCAGACAAGTTTCTAAAATTGGGTGTTTCAAAACAATCTCAGAATGAAGACAACAACTCAGCTTTGTGGATATATATTACATATTTAATAAAACCTAAATATTGGGGAGAGAGCGTCTAGTCAAATCCTAGGCAGACAGCTCAGAAAATTCTTAAACCTTGAATACAAAGATAAACAGCTGAGTCAGTCACACACACTTTTAATCCCAGCACAGGAAAAGTGGGGAGTGGTGACCTACACCCTTTATCCCACAACTCCAGAGATAGAACTTCTTCTGTTTCTGTGAGTTCAAGGCTATATGCCTTTAATCCTAACCTGGATGGGACAGGGTATATAAGAGCTTGTAGAAACCCAGAGATAACAGAAGCGACTGGGAAAAGGACTGGCAGAATCGACCAGGAGCGAGGCTGAGGAAGTTGCAAGACAGCTGGGTGAGATTTGACTGTAGTGCTTCCTCTCTCTGATATTTCAGCCTTTCCCCTATATTTGGCTCTGAGTCTCATTCATGCTACTACACAGCTTCTACTTGGCCTCTGATTGTCCTTTATGATCCCATGGATGTGCATCAATGCAATCCCCACTCAGCCTCTCTGATCCTGTCACATAAATTATTCTGGAGGGCAACCTTGTTCCAGGGCAAACCCAATCAATATAACTTATCAATATAATTAACACCATCTCTACCCCCTGGAAAGGTTCTCCCACTGCATGAATCTATAAATGTGAATCCTGAACTGCCTTGGACATCTCAAGATGTTAGAGATGCCAGAGCTGTAGAATATCTGCCAAGGAGAGTTAATAACAGGGAGTAAAACCATCCCAAGAGAAAGAAGTATATTATAGTCAACAATGCTCGAAAGAGTTGGAGATCTGAAGGGTGTTTTGACATCCAATGTGGAGATGCAAGATTTGGAATTTTCCCAGCTATTTTTTTTATCTTGTTTTGGTGCAGTATTTCCTTAATATGTTCCATTTCCTCCTTTTTGAAATGGTAATATATATCTTGTGCCATTATATGTATGTGATCTGCTTTTTAATTTTGTTTTTATAGGGATTTACAGTTAAAAATGTCCATGAGTCTCTGCAGAGACTTTGTACTTTTTAAACAGAGTTGAGACTGTTAAAGGTTATAGGGACTTCTGAAGTTGAACTGAGTACATTTTGCATTATGACTTGGCTACAAGTCTGTAGGGGCGGGGGAGCAGATTGTGATGGTGTGAATTAACATGACCCCATAGACTCTTAAAGAGTGGCATTATTGGAGGTGTGGCCTTGTTGGCATAGGTGTGGCCTTGTTAGAGGATGTATATCACTGGGGCTTTGAGGTTTTAAAAGCTCAAGTCAGGCCCAATAGCTCACTATCTCTTTTGACTGCCTGTGGTTCTAGATGTAGAACTCTCAGCTACCTGCACCACCGTGAATGCTTGCATTGCACCATGCTTTCCACTACAATAAGTTACTAAAGAGTTGACATAGTCACATTGTCTCTTCACAACAATAGAACACTGGCAAAGACATATACATTTAAGTAGTACAATCTCAAATTAGAACTACTAGCATTTAGACACAGATACAAACTTTACCTTCCCAAGACTACTTCAGAAGTAAGACTTGTTAAAGGGTTTCTAAAACAGAGTATTGAACTGAAACTATAAATAAGCATCCTGAATTCAGAACTAAAACTTAACAAATAACATCACACCTTTTTACTTTATGAAGAATGAAAGATCATTTATATCCCCCACCATGCCATCATTCTTAGCCTGTCTTCACTGATGGACTAGAACATGAGACAAGCTATATTAGTACAGCATAGGCCTTTGTCTACACATACTTAGAGAACATGTATACCATAATACTACCACTACAACTCATGGAACATAGTTGGAGTTAGAAGCTGCAGGCTTGTTCACACTGTGCATCCTAAGGGAATCCCAGGCATTCCTGAAGTCTTGGATGCAGGACAGAAAAGGATAACCACATGTTAGAGGAGAGGGAATCAGCAAAAGATGTGTAGAACATTTATGAAATGAAATCAAAATGCTAAGCATGATTTGTTCCTTTCTGTGTCAGAGACAGTACTTTGTAGTAAACGGGACAGAAGTCATTACCCATCTAAGGAATATAAAACTTAGTCCATATCTACCTAATTATTAGATATGTTAGTTCAATTGGATAGAGGCTAATATTACCCAGAATTACAAAAATGACCACTGGAAGGAATGGGCATTCCCTTGAAATGAATTGATAATGATTTTGAATACTCAGCTTGTTCTCTTCTTCATGAAAGACAAAGAAAAGGAATTCTTCCAATTAATGTACTTGAAAAGTTCTTAAGATTTGTATTTTGTAGGTATCAATTCACCAAAGGATTGGAGGCAATTCAACAGATGCACCTGCTGGATTATTTTCATAAGGGCTTATTTTTAAATGCAAAAAAAATGGTGTCTAAGATAATCGCCAAGATATTTTTGTGAGAATTTATATAATTTGTAGAAAATTAACAAACTGCTAAGAACAGACTAAAATACACAGAGAATCTGGGCATGGTAAGAAGGTTTAGGAATATTTATATCTTGATTATAGATACTTTCTTCCAACAAATAATATATGTAAATGAAACAAAAACACACATTCACAGAGTAAATCCCCTGAAGACACCTCAGGGTAACTGGTATTTATTCTTTAAACAGCAAATAATGTATTTCCTCTAATGGAGGCATCTCTGGATTACCTGTACTGTTTTCTCATGTCATGCCCAACTGCATTGGTCTCCCAAATTTTGGTAGCGAGAACTCTAACAGTATTCAGGAACAGAATAAAATTTAGCTGAAAGACAAAAGAAGGTAATATCACAAAAAATTAAGCTGCTCTTCAATATATTTATGAAAATTTAGTAAGTTGAACTTTTTTTATTGAGACTAAGAATTACACACTCCACAAACTGGAATACAGAATCTGAGATAAGACAATAAAAGCTATTGAGTCTCAATTTGCCTTCATTTAAGAAATTAAAATTAAGTTTGTAATAGTATTAGAAATCAGAAATATCAGAGAATATTCTACCAAGATCCAATTTCTAAAGATCAGATGAAGCCCATGGAAGGTTAGCAGGACAAAATTAAGTTATTGTATAAGTAAGACTACCTTTTTTAAAAAAATGAATTAATACCTGGCTTCTGCCTCATGTTGAGGAAGAAGAATAACAGAATTGTTCAGAGAATAATATTCTATCCTATTATGTATAAAATACACTGGGAGATGCATGTTAAGAATATTTTATAGGCAAAATGCTATATTAAAAAAGACCCCTGATGTAGAAAGTTACATTGAATTAGAAAAGTAATACTTGTGGGACCCACTAGAGAGGACTGAGTTCTGTGGGATTACAGCAGAGAGTTGGTAAGGAGAGCCCTTTGTGTAAAAGGGGGTGCTTCTAGACTAACAGTTCATGGCTGCCATTTCTTGAACACTCTCTAAGCCTCACATGAATATGAGATATACTGATTGTGTACAATTATTAAGGACCCAGAATTTTCCATTTCAAAGAGTGTTGACCTGGGGTACCCAGCTTGAAGTCATATGCATAGTTTCATGATGTGTTTAAAGATCTCACAGTCTCACACTCTCTCTTCAGATTTTTATACAGAAAATATGAGATCTGCGGCTTTCCATGGGGATTGCTTTCTGAATGGCCATATTTATTCTCACACCAGGATTCCCTATCTACCTGACAACAGTTTCTAGCAATGCAGTAATATGTCTGGGGAGAAGATCTGGGAAAAGATGAATCATGGTAACTGTGTGAAAGACTGAGTATTAGAACTTGAACCAAGAAGTGCTGTGGGTATGTGACCAGAGACTGATTGTCATTTATCTTTCCTATTTCTTGCAATAGAAGAGCAACCTTCAGCTCTACCAATTAAAATTTCCAGAACCAAGGTCTCTGCCTTTATGTCATATGTCAAAAATAAATTCTACAAACCAAAAATATTTGGTTGAAAATAATACACAGCAGTTAGCCCAACAGTTTAACAAAAGAGAAGACAGTTAAAGGTTGCCAAATTGATTATCAAAAAAAAAATAATAATTAGAAAAAACTAAAACTGACAAAAGAAAGTTGTTAGTTTCAAATAAAATACACATATGTATATGCAAATAATAACACATATAAGAATAGCTGCAGGAAATTCCAATAAGTGCTCTAAATCATTTAGGAAAATATAGAATATAATGTAACTAGAAAGTGTTGTTGGCTACTTAATATCCTAGATATTTTTACATGAAATGTCTCTTTAATTTTCACATTAACTTTAAGAGACAGGCATATCATCATTATCACTATACAAGGTAACATTCCATGTGGCCACACCGCCAGTGAGTAGCAGAATGCTAATGTAGAGCATATTATTGGATCTACTGTGTACTCTTTGCCATTCTGTTACTCTGCCTATCAACCAGAATTGACAAAATAAAAGACTAAATGGCTTCAAACTGGATTGAAGCCCTTAACTTTAAACCTGAAATTCTACTTCTAGATTTAAAAAAATTGGAAATGTCTTTCAAAACAATGGGGTCAGTAAGAACTTTCTAAACAGAACCTCACAAGCATAAGAATCAACTGCTGTGGTTACAGAAAACTAAAAAGTGTCACAGGTGGGAGAAAATCTTTACCAACTACACTTCAGACACAAAGAACTACAGAAATTAAATGCCAAGAAAATAAAACTGCTGATCAACAAACAGGCTAACAAAATATGTTGAAAAGGATGTGGAGGAAGAAGACTGTTTATTCAGTGATAGTGGGTATGAAAGTTAATACAGCTAATAGAGATATAGTTTTGAAGTTTTCTCAAAGAATTAAAAATAGAAAAACCATATGCCTCAGCGATTCCACTCCAGTGCATGCACCAAGAGAACAAGGGGATACATGGATAAAAATATGACTTTATTCATAAATAAATAAATAAGAGAATCCCTTGCCCCACTATAGAGATACTTGAATCCCCATGTTTATTGTTGCTGTACTCATTGTAGCAAAGAAGTGGAACCAACCTAGAATGGATGTTGAAAATCTGGTACATATATAAAATGGAATATTACTCAGCTCTAAATAAAAAATAAAATTACAAAATTTACAGGAAAAAAATTATAGCCTTAGAATGTATAATGTTAAGTGAGGTGGTCCAACGTCAGAATGCAGAAAAAAGCATGTTCTTCCTAATTATATTTCAGTCTATAATGTATATATGTAACCAAATCCACATGTAAGAATACTATAACATTTTAAAAAGGAAACTAGAAAGGGCAGTAAAACAAAGCCAAAAAGCATACAAATAAGTTTTCATATATAATATATTTTGTCAGTCCTTTAAATGTACTCTGAATATGTAACACATTCTCAATGCAGACTGAGTCTTTAATGGGTGCTGTCCACAGGTGATTCCATAAGAGGCTGTCATCTTTTCCTGGGAGACCTGAATTTTAAGTAACAATTTTTGCTGTTTAAATATTCCCGTAGGTAGTTCTACTTTGTAGACCCTACTAAACTCTGAAACTCCATGTGGGAGGAAGGGAAACACCAAGAGTCTTAGATTCAAAATAACTGAGTGTGAAGCCTGTTAAGGAAGAGTCCTAAGGGCAGTCAGAAGACTCACTGATGCACCTGCTCTCACCACTGGGAGTCTCACAAAGACACCAAGCCAACAACCACAACATACGCAGAGGACGTGGTGCAGACCCATGCAGGCCCTATGCTGGCTGCTTCAGTGTCTGTGAGCCTCTTTTACCCTGCCCATTTGATTTAGTGGCCATGTTTTCCTCATGTTCTCCATCCCCTTTGACCTCTACAATTTTTCCTCCTCCACTTCCTCAGAGTTATAGTAGATAGCACTAAGCAATTCTGTAGAACAGCAATTAAAAAAAATAGATCATCAAAATTTGGTCTTTGAGCAACCGACCAGAGGCACTTTAAAAAGAACCAAAGAAATAAAATAAGAAATCAGAGCCGGCCACTCAATGACACATTTGAATTCGTATGCTTGTTCTTTGTTTTTTGGTTTTTTTCTGCAGGCTGTCATCTGTTTTCCGAGAACTCTTCAAAAATAAGCCACAGGATCAAAGAATGTGCAAGGTAGGAAACGTTTAGAAGATGTTCTCCTGATGATAATTTGACAGTGCTGGTGTAGAGATCTTCACATTTAAATCATCCTGCTTCGATCAGTGCAGCTGTGGGAGCCTGAAGGGGTTACAGTTTACATTATGCATGGTGCTAAAATGTAAATGTAGATCAGGAGTGAGCACTTCTTAAGAGTCATTTTTATTGGTTCAACTTCACAATTTTTCTAGATGTTCAGAGTATCCTTGTGCTATGGACAAATCTCTGTGCATTTCACACAGACCTCAGATGACTAATGATCTATTTTGAGAGAAGTATATTTAATACAGAGTTCAGAGGTTTTTTTTTAATCTCATGAATGTTTTGTTCTACACGCCTGTAAAAAGATAACTTGAAGAATTCTGAGAGAGAAACAAGGTGCAACTCTCAGAAAAGCTTTTAGAAAAACCTTAAAAGATGAATTTTTAAAATATCATATCCATTACTCTCTAAACTATGAAGAGGAGATAAACAGGTTTAATCTACTGCCTGTCATTTGAGTCAATGATTCTTCTCTCCCCTATTCCCACAGGAGGGTCAACCTCCAAAATCAGAAAATGAAATGAGGCGGAAATTGGTAAAGGGGGGTTATACAGATAAAATTTAGTATGTAACTTTGACAAAATTGCAAATACCAAATTGATTTTTTTTCCTAGAGAAAAGATGCCTTCCAGAAGTATTCTTTAAATTTTTCAAAAATAGACTTCACACTCTAATATATAATATAGAATCTGTTTATGAGTTACAGACTAACAAGAAATAAATTGTGAATTTTGTTTTTGTATTTATCATAGAATCAAATTGTAGTATTAGATTGGGAGTTTTTTACTTACTGTTTAAAAGCTCAGTAATTTAAACCAATATACCTATAAATGAAGAAAAACTACTGCTCATGTTCAAGATATTGAGAAACAAGCCAATTTGTGATGTGTGTGGATGGGCTGCATGTAGAGGGTCTGGGAGGGGGGTGAACAAGTATCATTTGACTTTGATGCAGACAAGTGTTGCAGCAAAGGGTGGGAGTTAAGGTCAGGGTTAACCAAGGAGAAGCCTCCTTGACACCTAGGCTGGAGATGTACAGTGGGTTTATTCACTAAGTGGATCTGTTAAGAAACCCTGTAAACAGTAGAGATTGCCCCACTGAGGGACACAATGTACCACTGTCCCTGGAGATCGGGGAGATACTAGTTAGATTGCTCAGTGCAAGTTCCCAGAACAAAGGATGGGCTGCCTGAAGCCAACTCTGTCTTTTACTTTTCCCACCCAGGGCTTCAGCCCTTTCCTCCAAGGATGAGGAAGATGAAGGAGGAAAAGAAAAAGAAGTTCTATCAGTTGAGCCCCTCCAGTAGAAGGAAAGCTCAGCAGTGAGGGACAGAAGGAAAACTGCAGCTCCACAGTGGGTCTAAAGGCACAAACTGAGGCAGACAAATGAGACTCTATCTGGATAAAGAGGGGACGAGACGAGACGAGACGAGATGAGACGAGACGAGACGAGACGAGAGGAGACAAGAGAAAAATGGATGGATTCTAAAAGTTTCTCTTCACCCAGTGACAGCCATCAATAAATTAGTTATATGTTTACAATTATATGCATTGCTTACATTTACTATTCTTGGTTTTATTAAAAAAAAAATAATGTTGCTACTCAATGACTGGTGGCCACATATCCTAAATCCCAGGCAGATATTTGTGAGTTTGAGACCAGCATAGTCTACATAGTGAGTTGCAGGACAGCCAGAGCTACAAAAAGAGACACTATCTCTCTCCAAAAAAGAATTCGCTTTATTGTAAAATACATTTTAATTCATCTAATGTGGGGCAACACATTATACAGAGAAATACATGCAAGTTTCACTTGCTCGCCAAAGAAGTCATTTTATTAAGGAAATGTATGAGATTGAGCCCCAGAAAGCTACAAAAAGCACAGGCTTCCAGTCATAAATTGCCACAAATTTGACCTCCCTTAGCTACAACAGCAGCATGGGTTATGGTTTCTCCCTTAGGTCCTTAGGTCTCTGGAACTAGCAACAAGAGTTTCTCATTTAAAAATTAGAGAGCTTTTAGAATACCATAACTGATGCTAGAGTCTAGCAGGACTGTTTTGGAGATCCATTAGCCTCTCTAAGACAGGCATCAGTTCTTCCTTAGAAATTCACCTAATCTGGCCACGTGGAGCCTCCATAATTTTCTAGTTCCTTTTCAAGACTCATATCATATATCAGATTGAAGATATAGTTCAGTTGGTAGAGTGCTCAAATAACATACACAAAGCCCTGAGTTTGATTCCCAGAACCACAAAAAAAATGTAGAGATCAAGATGGTTTGGTGAGTAAAAGTATTTGTGGCCGAGCCTGACCTGAGTTCAGTTTCCAAAACCCACCCAGTAGACACAACCATCCCCACTTGTCTCCTGGCCTCCATACAAGCACAGTGTGTGTGTGTGCACCCCTGACTGCCTTCAACACAAATAAATAGATAGATAGATAGATAGATAGATAGATAGATAGATAGATAGATAGATAAAATAGACGGTTTTACTTTTTAGCTGAAGATGGGTGTGATGACCCATATCTGCAATCTCAAGACTCAAGAGATAGAAATGGCACTATTATGCACAAGTTATACATGTTTGGCATAGTACTTTTGGTACATTGTGGCTTCTGAAGGGCCAGTGTTAAAACTGCTCCCATGTCTAAGCAAAGAAAACTGCCTACATACTGGTTTGTGCTGCTGGGGAATGAAGGGGTAATTGGTTCCAGTCATGAGTGTAGTTGTGGGTACTTTAAGATTTGGAGCACTTGTGAGGCAGTGGTACAAACAAATATCCCTTAGGTACACCTTGGGATCATGTGTCTCTTGGTGCACACACACCCTTGACCACAGCTCCAGAAGTGGTTCCTAGTCAAAGTTGTGACCCAGTTTACTCTGATAAGGTTAGAAATGGTTCACATTCCATTATTTGTAAAGTTACCTGCTGTTTGCTTTCATTATTTTTGCTACACATTTTATTTGTATTTAAATGTTTTAGGCAATCTAAGAACAAATGTAAAAGTAAAGATGCAGTAAATGAATTGCTTGGTGTTCACTGCTCTATGTGTATCAAGCACAGCAGCAAACAAAATCCCATGTATTTAAATTTTTTTTAATTTTTGTTTTGTTTTTTGCTTTTGTGATTTTTTTCCTTTTTTGATACTTGCGTAACATGCATGTGCTATAAAAATAGTTAACAGGGAAGTGAGTTGAGATGATGGCTAGCTTTGTTTTAATGTCCTAGGAAATTTTCATGAACAATCCAAGCATAATTGTTAAGAAAACATGTATTAAAGTTCATTTAAGTGGGAAAAAAAAAAAGAAAAGAAAATGCAGGTTGTGCTCTTTTTTGTCACACTGTGGCATGACCTTTATCTGCAGAGCTGTAGTTTCCCTCCCTAGAAGGAAAAAGACCTGGTGTGAAAGACTCGGAATTTCTACAGTTGTGTGTACTTTTCCTTATTTTGCCTTTCTTCTGCCCAAGTTCCCAAGGACATCTACTTTGTATGTATGGTTGGTTCTTGATCCAGGAAACTCTCAAAATGCTTAAGAATGTAGACATTTGGGAGACAATATTGTACTTATTCATATAGCTTAATGGGCAAAGTGACAGTCAACAGGCATCAGCTTTCAGTTTCTTTGAGATTTGAGGCCATCCAAAAGGTCAAATTAAAGATATGACACTCCAGGAAAGAAAGAGAAACACACTCTAGCCTTCCAAATGCTCAGAAAGGCATGTGGAGCAGACTAGCATCAGCAGACAAGTTCAAGTTCAAGTTCAGGGTAACACCTGTGGAAAAGGTGTAAACATAAGCAGGAGTGTCCTCCCTAGATACTCAGGGACCTTGAGTTCTATTGAAGATGCCTGGAGCTCACCAGGTAACAATGTATATCCTTAGACTCTCGGCTCTCTCCACTAGCAGCTAAGCAGCTTGGTCCATTTCCTTATTTAGAGTTATTGCACCTGTCCTGAGCCCATGTGAAGCACTGTGTCCTATTTGTTCCCAATATTTTCATCCTTCTTGCTTTCACAACACAGAATCACTCAGAAAGAGAAGGACCACTCTCTAGATACCACAAGGAAGCTAGAGGCTCACTTTTCCTCTTATAGGCTACAGGATATGGGATTTCCCAGGTTTAAAATACATAGGTTTGTATTTCCCAGAAGTAAAATACGTAGAACAGCTTTCCTAGAAGTCACTGCAAGGCAATTTTACATTCAAAATAACCAGTGAGTTTTGCCACTGACTTAGGATATAAACAAATGCATATTAAAACTTGGAGGCTTCATTGTTCCTGGTGAAAATGGAAGGGGATTTTCCTTTCCTCTTTTTTTTCATGTCATTTACTAATAAAACTTTTAAGCACTTTCTCATTGTTCCTAAATAATACAAATCTCTTTGTTAATCATATTGAAGACCCAAGGATGTCCTTTTTAAAACCTTGGAACTAGTTCTTTAAAATACAAATGTCAAAGAAGAAACCTCCTGTCTCCTGGTTTTCCTGGGGAGAAAAAGAGCCTAACTTCTGCGGATAGGCATCTTCAAGGTTCAAAGCCATCTTCTTCCACAAAGCATTGAGAAGTTTATTTACCTTGTACATAAAGGTAGTTAATAAACATAGCTAGTCATGCCAAGTTTAAAATGATTCCCATGCACCAAATGGCATTAATGAGCCCTTTTTTATGAAAATCAGCTGTTGTACATCTTGAAAACACCTATACAATGACTTGATTTTGTTTAGCCACAAAAACTAATGAGATAGCAAATGACCTACTATGCACATGGCACTCTAGTTTAATAATTCAATAGTAAAGGTGTTTCTTCATGAAATAACTTTGTAGGCAACATTTTAATAACAGGAAAATGTTCTGGTTTTTTATTGTGCCTCCTTAGCCAGGTGTGGTGATGCCTGTAACCCCAGCACTTGGGAGGTGGAGGGAGGAGGATTTGGAGTTCAAAATTGCCCTTGGTTACCTAGCCAATTCAAGCCCAGTTATGAGACATACAGAAAGAGAGAGAGAGAGAGAGAGGAAGAGGGAGAGAGAGAGAGAGAGAGAGAGAGAGAGAGAGACTTCCTCCATAGCTAAGCCTCATTCCTATAATCATAACATAAAAAAGTGCTGGGAAAGAAAAAGAAAAACAAAGGAAAGAAGAAGGAAGGAGGAAGGAAAAGTTTAAAACAATAGCAAAATGACCAAAGAACAAAGCTACAGGATAGCCAGCTAACGTGAAACCCAGGAAAAGACAGTGATTCATACAGAGGCAGCCTGAGCACTCACTTTCCAGAGTAGGGCCCAAAGCTGCTAAGATGTCAATAAACTGCACAAACACAAAACTACACAAAAAGAAGATAATCTGGTTCACAATGATAAAGAGAATAAGATAGTGAAGATCAACCAAAGAAAAGGTTTGTAAACTAAGCGTTATAAATCCTATTGAAGGGAATTAAAGAAGACACAGATAAATGAGAAAATATTCCATGTTAGTAATAGGTTGGATGAATTTATTTGCTGAAATGTCTGTACTACCAAGAGATCACCATATTCAGTGCAATCCTTATTAAAATTCCAAATATATTCTTCACAGAAGTAGTTAAAAAAGATCCTAAAATTTATTTGAGAGTATCTAAAATTCTAAATAGTTGAAACAATATTGAGCAGGACCAAAGCTAAAAGCATACTACTTGCCTTCTAACTATTTTACAACATCAGAGTAATCAGAACTGTGTGGCAGTATCATAGAAAAATAGAGATGGCCCACAGGAATGAGAGGTCTCACAAGTAAACCCACCTACTCAAGGTCAAATAATTTTCAAGAAACAAAAGTGAGGAATATACAACATAGAACAGAGAATTTCTTCAATAAATGATGTTGAAGAAACTAGCTATCCATATGCAAAAGAATGAAATTGGACCCGTGTCTCATACCACAAACTAAATTGTCTCCAAGTATACTAAAGGTTTAAATGTAAAACCATTAACTCTAAAACTGAGAGAGAAACAGGATAGAGATGCTTCATTACATTGGTCTGGGAAATATACAAATATATCTTCCAAACCACAGACAACAAAGTAAAAACTGAGTAAAGAAAACCCTAACAAAGTCCTAGAGGCTGTGCTATATGATCCAAGACAGGCCAGACCTCCCTAGGGATTCATATCATATCCAGGTGCTGAAAAACAATAGGCTGTATGGGCCAGGTAGTGCCTGGTAAGTGCCTGTAAACTCAGCACTCAGAGCACACAGGCAGAAGGATCAGAAAATCAGGACCAGCATAGGCTACATAGCAACACTCCACCTCAAAGCAACCTATAGCTATACAAAAGGAAGAAATATAGCTGTACAGATAAGCCAAGCACTATGGTATCAATGTCTTCCTCTCTTCACACCTATGCAGACTCCATGAGAGGAGGCCCAGTGAGCTTCCACATGTGGGTATTGACTGACTGCACAGCTGGTTTGTCATGGGAAGCAAGTAGAAAGACAGTTTCTCTTTAATCAAATATTTGTTCACTTCAGAAATGGGACCTCACATGGGAAGCAAGAAAATGAAAGTAAAAATAAGAATGTTATTTGTATTTTCCTCAGTGAACATAAGGTGAGTCATGAATTGCCACATCAGAAATGTTACAAAAATAAAGTCTTCTCACTTTTTCAGACTCTAAATGCCTATTCTTTGAGGATATACTAAAGCTTTCGACTATCAAAAACAATTCATACAAAAAAGGTTTGTTTACTTTTTGAGATTGTAATTTATGGAACAGTAAGATAATTTATCTGTGTGAGGTATGCACTTTCACAGCCTTTTTACAATATCAGAGTGATTGCATGCCAGCCTTTAAGCATATGGAAAGAAGACTATTCCACCATCAGAGAGCTCTGCATAGCCAGAGGACTACTAAAGTGTCCTTAAGGGAGCATGGAGTCAGAAACCAAAAAGAATTCTGGGAAGCCTTCCATGCCTAAAGTCACTTTCAGTTATACATGCACAGAGTATTAGCACTGCCATGGTCTAGAAGCCGAAGTTATCCTTTACCACTCTATGGGGACACCAGTCTTTGCCCAGTTGTTCATTCTAGGACACAAGAACTCCTAGCAAGTTCTCACCAACCTCCATTATCATCATGATCACTGAGACCTACCCGCCCTCAGTATCGTTACTACCTAACAGCCCTGCTGCCAATCTCTAAGCTGCCAAGCTCCAAGGACTTTCTGAATGAAAGCTGATTCCATGGGTCTTCAGTGTAAAAACCTTGGGTTCTCAGCACTTGCAAAATTCTGTCTCAATTTCTTATGAGACATAAAATTCTCTTCATGGTCCATACTCAGCATTTCTCTTCCCCAATTTCTGATGCTAGCACACAGAACATGAAGTCAGAACCAAGAAATTTCTCCCCAAACCATTACCAATCTTCACAAATAAATAAACAAACGAATGAAGCCACTTCATTAGTCACTAATTTTCTTGCTTGTGGTTTTCTAATATTAATCTCTAATCTTTTGAAATACACATGAAATCACACATCTAATGGCCAAATTTGCTTAGAAAGTGCTGGTCTTCAGAATTGAAGCAAAATAATCTCTTCATGTAGAATCTATCACACATTGAACTTGTTTGTTGTGCATCTTCTAACTCTTGGCTCTGTAGAATTGATATGTGTATCTTCAGGATTCCTCTCCATTATTTCCACCAGTATCTTACTGCCTGAGGTGACATATCCACTGTGGATATCCAAACAGGTCCTTCTTCAAGGATCTGTATGTTATGGCTTATCTCTTGACTCTCAGGATAATTTCTTATTTTATTATAAACTCTACCTGAGGATTTCTCTTTCTGTAGCTCTGGCTTTTCTTTTCCTTAGGCTTCTACTAACCTGCCTTTTACAATTATTTCTCTTATAACTCAACTTTCACCAGGTTATTGATAGATATAAAGAAGATATTTATTTCCAAAGTAATTTCTGGTATCTGCTGAGAATTTTCAGATACATTCATAGACTATACTAATCATGAAGATTTGGAGACTTTGAATTGTAATGATGAACCCCAAAGACAATTATCACTGAACAGAAAGATGCTTTCTAAATTTCTTCTGTGATTTATAAGACTGACTAAAAAATACTTTATCATATTGGAAATAGTAACCAAGGATTCCTGGACTGGGAGATTTCTTGTTCAGTAAAGCCCTTGCCCTATAAGGATAAGGACCTGAGTTTAATCCCCTTATGTAACTGTAACTTATGGAGAAAGAAGCTAGGTGTCTGCATGCCTAATGAGAAGCAACAGGGGCTTGCTGGCCCATTAAGCCATCTGAATCAGCAAGCTAGCTCCAGTTCAATGAGAGACCCTTCACAAAACATATATGGAATAGAATTATTGGAGAGACAGCACACATCAACCTCTGGTCTCCATATATATATATACACAGGAGGAACATACACACACACACACACACACACACACACACACACCAAGAGAGAGAGACAGAGACACAGAGAGAGAGACAGAGAGAGATTGCAATGTGATTTTAGTTGAAGAAAAAAGTCCTCCATTTTCTTTTATCGGTGTAACTATTTTATAATTCTTTAATTCAAATTGGCTTTTCCCATTTAGTTTAGAAAGCTCTGCAAATAAACGCTTCATTAATGTTGATGAAACAGCTACTTCAGCCAATAAAACAGACAACAGTTTGGTCTAAATAAAAATGACTTGTTTCCATGGAATATGCCTAATAGTTTACTGCTTTTCACTTCAATTCTGACAGTTCTATAAAGAGCTCTTGAACTTATCAGTCTTTTCTTTTATCAAATAAACAAACCAAACAGCTACTGTACAGAACAGATACACTTTGAAACATAAACTGAAAACACAAACATAGGAAGATATACATTGTTGCCCCCTAAAAAACGATAATAGCGGGATGTGAAGGAGCCAACACTCAGAGGAGAAACTAGAAATATGAAAAAACAGAAAGAGTGGCAATGTCCATGTGCAGAGAAATGAATAGAAAATGAGATATCAGCAGAGATCCCACAAAAGGTCTGCTGTTCCCTTCCGTTCACAGATGCTGTCTTGGAAACATGCTGCAGCTCTGGGTTGTCTCTAGATTGTCAGGGTAGCATTCTGTTTACTTTTAAAAGGCAATAATTTACTAAAGTCACTTGTTCCTTTATCCCAGACACAGTTTTTGAACTTCCGAGACACAGTCTAATTTGACAATAAAATGGCAATGTGCAAACCTTCCTGGACCTATGCCAACACCATTTTCTTTCCCTCCCAAAACATCGAAATCTTCAGGCCTCAGGAAAAGGCACTTTTGACCTGCATTTTTTTTAACAATTTTCCTATAAACAACATAAACTCGTACTGATTGTCTAGAAGAGTCTAGACATATTAGCAGCTGCCCATCTGGGTATAATATGGTCATAGGCTGGGAAAGTGGACGAGATTTGTAAGAAAAGGGGAGGTAGGAAGAAGGGAAATGGGAGGAGGGAGGACAGAGAACAAAGAAATATTAACAAAGAAAGGTAAAAAGTAGTAATTGGGCTTTTTATTTACTTATTTTCTAATGTGTTAACGTCTATCTAGCATTTGTGCTTTTAAGATGTCCACCATTTTGAATTACATGCAAGAACCAAATGAACATAAGCCAGTATAATTTCTCCATCAAACCACAGAGAAGCTGATGCCATGGAGTCATCTGGGAAAGTGAGAAGTAAGCATTTTGCTGAGGATTGTTGGCCCAGCTGTGTAATTTTGTGTTCCTCGACAACATTCAGGCACATAGGTCGCACGAAGTCCACGCCAGTTCTAACCTTTTTCTCTGTTACCTGGTAGGCAGGGTCTTGTAGGGCATCTCTTTTGCGGGACCCGACCCATGTCCACAGGGGAAGCAAGACAAACAGAAGAGTCAGGCAATGCTCTAGAGAGGATTTTACGACCACTCTTCTTTCTCCAAATTTCTCTGCTCTGCTGGTTTTCTACCTTTCTCTTCCCCCGACCTTCTTTTACTAATAGGAATTGAGAATGCTAACTCCAGGCGACACTGATGAAAAGGAGGCTATGATGTAGAGCCTTATAAATCCCTACGCGTGTAAGTATTCACATGTGTAACGAAGCCTCAGAACTGCCCCCAGGTACTACCTGGCTTCGCTCATTCCGAGAATGGCAAGGGCTGTTTGCCCCAGCCTCGGAGTCAGCCACGAATAGAGGCTGACCCCCAGTTCTGACTCTCCCAGGTATTGTAACACGTGCAAAGGTTTCTTTTCTTCTGTTTTTATTTTTCTTTTTTATTGTTTTTTGAAAATCAATATCAAACTTTATATTTAAAAAGCAAAACATTCAGGATAGCTTAAAAACCCATAAAACTTCTCTTTTCTTTAAAATACATGAAACATAAAAAATAAAATCTAAAGCTCCTCAAGCCAGGTTAGGCTCAGCTAAAGATGAAGAAAGCACAGTAAGTCATAGCTAATGCCCAGGATGTACTATGACCACCACAAATTTCTGCTGAGCAACACTTCTGAACAATAAAGCAACAAGAAAACTTTCTCAGAGTCTTAGCGGCTATTTTATTTGTCTAGTTATTATTTATTAAAGCTACTTAAACTTTTAAACTTACCCCAATAGCGGCTAAGATTGGAGCCTGGTAAATCCAGCGGTCTCCAGCACTAAGTTCCCAACACCTGAGGGGCAAAAGAAAGAAAGGAGGGAGGGGGAGGGTGGGAGGGAGGGAGGAGGGAGGGGGAGTGAGGGAGGGAGAGAGAGGGAGGGAGAGAACAGCGGGAGGGAAGGGAAGGAAGAGAGAAAGCTTAATGAGTAGATTTAACAAAACAAATGAGAATAAACTCAAACCCTAGCTTCTTTATTTGAGAACTAAATACATTTTTAAAATATTGACCCTGAAACACTGGAAACACATTAAAATAAAATAAAAACTCAACTCTGTTGATGGACAATAACTCATTAGTGTCCTCTTGACTAGCTTTTCAATTTATTTGTAAATCTTCAGTATTAAATTTCATGAATATAAGTGGTTCGTTCATGTCTCATTTGAACCAATTTAACATCTTCTTAGTTACTCACTGAATATGGAGTTAAACATTTTGGCAGGTATCCATTTAATATCTGTGTATGACCTGTGATTTTTATCTTTAACTACTACAGGTTATTTTAATAGCATTAGTAAAATCAATTACTCCACAGTTTAGCTATTTGCTATGATTAGTTCCTAGTTCCTAAGTGATACTTAAGTAACACATGGTCAGAGATCAGTTTAAGGAGATGTCATAGGTGTTGTGAGGTAACCTAAATTCTCAGACTATATAAAATGCAGATGCCATTAAATATTTGTTTTACTGAAATGATATAAATTGAAACTGTGTCGTGGTGACACACACTTTTAATATCAGCACTTGAGAGGCAGAGGCAGGTGGATCTCTGTGAGTTCCAGGACAGCCAAGACTATACAGAGAAACCCTGTCTCAAAAAAATCAAAAAAAGAAAGGAAGGAAAAAAGGGAGGATGGGAGGGAGGAGGGAGGGAGAAAGAAGCGGAGAGAGAGAAAGAGGAGAGAGAGAGAGAGGGGGGGAGAGAGAGAGAGAGAGAGAGAGAGAGAGAGAGAGAGAGACTTACACACATGTAAAGGAAAAGATTTTATTTCTTTCCACTCAAATTTGGTTTTGACTATACCAATAGTAAATGTTATAAAGAATTTGGGAAAACATAATGTTAGTTTTCAAATTCTACATGATAAACTTATCAAGAAATTATATTTATGAATACCTGATAGACAATAAATGCTATTTCAACGACTTTTAAAAGGTAAAATATTTTCAGTCCATACCTAAACTATGTGTTTTTAAGAGTATAGCTTTCATGTACAAGTAACACATTCTTACCTCAAAAACAATAAAGTAGAAGAAGACAGATATAGTGAGACACTATGATTTTCCCTGCACATTCTATTTTATTAAATATGCTGACAGTACCTGTGCATTTCTAAACGAATACAAGCAACATCTTCTTACTTCCCCTTATTGCTGTATTTTGAATCTTACATTCCTCTCCAGAATCCCATGTGTTAAAGGTCTTTCTAGGAGGTTGGGGGATATCTACAAGATGGGGTCTAGTGAAAGAAAGTTGAATTGTTAGAAGAATGCCTTTGGGAGCCTCCATCTCCGTTTGATTCCCAGATACCGTGAAGTGAACAGCCCCTTCTCATTGTGAAGAACTACATAGGACCAACAATAAGGCCAAACAACCCTGTATTAAAACCTCTGAGAGTTCAATATAAACGTTCTCCTATTTTTAAGTCGATTGTCTTGAGTATATTGTCATAACAGAAAGCTGTGATGACTAACACTGGCTAACAGCATGATATGATTTAAAATCACCAACAAGACAAACATTTGCTTACATCTGTGCATTTCTCAACTGGTGAAAGATTTCTGAAGCCCCACCCTAAGTCTGGGTGGCACCACCCAGTGGGTAAGAGTCCTGATCTGAATAAAAACAAGAGAGCAAGCAGAGCATCCATGTTCATCCTTCTCTGCACCCTGACCACAGAAACAATGATCAGCCACCTCATGCCCTGCCTCTATAACTTCTCAGCCATAATGGACTATACCCTCAAACCGTGAACCAAAATAAACTCTGCTTAAGTTCCTTTTGTCTGGTACTTTTGTCATAGGAGCAATATGTGGAACCAAAACACTAACACACTTATCTCACCAAAAAAAGGGTCATTTATATGCTGCTGTGTAATTTTATTTTCCTTTTGAATGTACATATAAAATTGCATATGAGATGGCCCAGTGGTTAAGAGCACCGTCTGCTCTTCCAGAGGACCTGAGTTCAATTCCCAGCATTCACATAGCAGCTAACAACTGTATGTAATTCCAAGATCTGACACCCTTACACAGTTATACATACAGGCAAGGCACCAACTCACATAAAATAAAAAATAAATATTTATAAAAAATAAAATAAAATTGCATATATAGATTTCCTTATTGGCACCTAATATATCAGTCACACATGTACGTTGTAAGACTGTAACAACAAAACCCCTCCATCAAACTAATTCTGGCCCCTTTCAACTGTAGTCTGCACAGCCAATGAATTTAGAATCTTAAAAGAATGAAAATCTGAGACACAGAATTGTTACATTTTCACATTGAATTGAACATTTCAGCATCATGTAAGGCATCTATCTTTCCCATTATTCAATAGACAAGAAAAATAAAAGAGTGTTACTAAGTTGCACACATCATAGATCACACTACCTTCAAAAGCCTTCATCTAGAACAAAAGTCTTGATGCACCAGCTACAAGGATTTGGGATAACATACATTTTCATTTCAGTTTTTAGCGATAATATCCTCACATTTTTTCTCTGACATTTTAGCATCATGTATCCTAACACATGGAATTCAATCATGCAATTCCAACTCTACAAAGTCATTATATTTGAAAATAGGTTAAAATCAGCTATCTAAATGAGTCAGAACTTGAATTTGATGGGTTAGGGTGTCAAAACTTCACATTTTTGTTTTTGACATAATACGAGAGGCAAGAAAGATTTCAGATATTTTCAAGAAAATGCTGTAACTCCTTATTTTAAATTAACTTTTCAATGGTTCATATCATACACAGCTGAAAATGTTCAGATGTTTTTAAATAGATTTTTAACACTGTAAGGAATGAAGCTCTGAATGTTGTAGTTTCAGGCTTAAACGTTTGACTAGAAAGTAAGGCTTTATACACTAACATTGAGGACCTGTACCATAGTGGGTAGGCTAGCCCCCTCTGTTTCCCCCTCCCTCTTCACCATATTCCATAAAAATAGAAGAGGCAGGAGGAGCTGGACCATGAACAGTTTGCAAATCCTAATGTGACTGAGCACATCTTTCTGTTGCCTTTCCTAGAGAACAACCCACCCCTCTTTCTGAATAGTGACACTAGAGTTACCGTTCCCTTACTCACTGGCATCCCTCATGTCCTCTAAACGAAGCAAGAATAGAGTAGGTTTGTTTCTGTTACTGTGATAAAATGTCCAACAAAAAGCAATGAGGGAGAAGGGGGGTTATTTGGCTTGCATTTCTAGGTTATGGTTCATTAAAGAGGGCAAACCAAGGCAGGAACCCAAACTGTTAGTCAATTCACATCATAGTCAGAGAGAAACAAATGTACCCATGATGCCTGCTTGTGTGCTGGATGCTTGGCTAGCTTTCTTCTATTCTACAGACTTCAGAACCCCTGCATAAGGACTGTACTGCCCACAGCCATCGGGATCTTCCCATGTGCTCACAGACCAACCTGATCTAGACAATTTCTCAATACAAGTTCCTTTCTCCAAAGTTGCAGCAAGTTGGTTGGTATTTAAAAATAGCCATCATCAGTGTCATTGTTTTTATTTCTTGATAAACTGGAGTCCTGTTGAGAAACTCTGGTCTAGACCTATATCTTCAGGTGTTTTTCCAAATTTTATCTCTAACAGTTTCAGAGTTTTGGGTCTTAGATTAAGATCTTTGATCTATTTATAGTCAATTTTTGTGGATGGTGAGTTATAGAGATCTAACCTCTTTCTTCTGCATGTAAATAGCCACTTTCCCCAGCACTACTGATAAAGATGACTTTTCCCCAATGTATATTGGTGGCATCTTTGTGAAAACAATGACGTGGCTGTAACTGTGTATGGTAATGTCTGAGCCCTCTGTTCTGCCCCGTGGATTTGCACGTAAATTTTTGCACCAATGTTATCCTGTCTTTGCTACTATGGCTCTGTTGTATAACTTGAAGCCTGTGGTGGCAACCATTAAACATTGTTCTTTTCACTCAAAAATAAATAAATTAATTAATTAATTAAACTAACTAGCCATCACTAGTGTCTTAAAAGTGTTGCTCATTTTGTAAGTAAATAGAAGCAAGAAACAAAAAGTACTGATTTTCCAGTTTTATCAATTAGCTCAGCTTCTCCTAGACTAATAACACTTTAAGACTGGGCCAGGCAGTGGAGTCGAACATGCTCAATCCTGGCACTCAGGAGGCAGAGGCAAGTGGATATGAGTTTGAGGCCAGCTTGGTCTACAGAGGGAGTTCTGGGACAGCAAAGACTACAACAGAGAAATCCTAGTTTAAAGAGCCAAAAAGAAAAAAGAAAGAAAGGAGGAGAGGAGAAGAAAAGGAAGGAGGAAGAGAGGGGGAGAGGGGGGAGGAGGGAAAGGAAATGAAGGAAAGAAATGAAGAAAGGAAAAAACTGAAACCTTTGAAAGAAAGAAAGAAAGGGAAGGAGGAAGGGAGGGAAGGATGGAGGGAGGAAGGGAAAAGAAAGAAAAATATTTTAAGACTAAAAGAAACTTCTTTCAGATTTCCAATAGCTTAGGGCTGAGGGTGTATTTTACTGCTAGACCTGGTGCCTAGAAAGTACAAGGCCCTGGGTTCAAGCCTTGACATCACACACACAAACATGTAAAAGCAAACTCAGAAGTTAAATGTGAAATGTTGAAAATGATGACCATAGACATGTTTTGATCATCATAGTTTTTTTTTTTTAATTGATCACATAAGTCACAAGTCCAACATCTCAATTTTTTCTGTAAACCTTTCTCTTCTCTGACCTAGGAGATAAACAGCTTTAGGGCAATGCATTAATGTCTGTCATTGTATACAGGCAACTTTATGTGATGTCCCTAAAGGACAGCAGCATCAGAAACAACACACAGGTGAACCCCTGAGTCCACATAAACTCACACCCTTGCTGTGGGATGGTCTTTCTGTATGCTGTAAATACATGTTGCTACCCTTGGTTAATAAAGAAGCTGCTTTGGCTTATGCTAAAACAGAATATAGCCAAGTAAGAAATTCAAGAGAAATAGAGGGAGAAAATAGGTGTAGTCAGCACAGATGCTGCCAGCTGCCACCCAGGAAGCAAGATGTAATGGGACACAGTTAAGCTATGAAATACGTGGTGATATATAGATATATAGAAATGGGTTAATTTAAGATGTAAGAGCTAGCTAACAAGAATCCCGAGCCATAGACCAGATAGTCTGTAATAAATATAAGCCTCTGAGTAATTACTTTATAAGCACCTGTGGGACCAACAGTGGAAAGGATTTAAGCAAGACAGAGAAAAGCCTTCCTCTACCCCCACCCCCATTCTGATTTCCACTAACCTTGTGTCAGCCAGAGTGGCTCGTACTACTGCCCAAGCCATAACAAATGCCGCTGGAAATCCTGTAACAAGAAAAAGATTTGGAACTCATATTTACTTTCAGATCGAGGATTTTTTTTTCTCATGTACCTATAATGTTAGCAGTTAAGAGAGAAAAACAGACACACAAAAATAATGTCGTGATTAAGAAAGGTGCACTTTATGCCATCTCATCAGTTTGGGAAATGAGAGACACAGAAGTGATGTTGGGTCATTTTCACAGCAGAGATGGAGGGAGAAACCACCAAATTTGGGGGATTGGAATTCCCAAAGCCATACTCATGCAGGGGGTGGTACACTGACTTTCACCTCACAGTGAGGCAATAAAGGTAGAGAAAAGCTGAGAGAAGCTGAGGGCTTAAAAACACCACACTGTTTGCATTCTAAATGTGGACAGTAAGGAGCAGCTACCAGCAGGTTTAATGTCGAGAAGGCTTTGGCTATGTCCTTTCTTTTGAATCCTGACAGAAGCATCTGTCTATACACACGGGACTCAGAAAGTAGGCATTATAAAGAGAGTTCAGCATCCTTGGCTCGCTCTTCTGCTTTCTCTCTCAACACTGCTCTCTCATACATAACAGACACTCTGCCACACCATGAAGCCGGCACCAGAAAATGAAGCCTCTAGAATTGCTTGCTTGCCTCCATTTATTCCTGACAAATTATCTAGCTTCAGCAACTTTGTTATAGCAACATAAAATGAACTAAGACAGGGATGTTAACAAATAGTTCTATATGTAATTTACCACCAAATGAACAATTAAAAACTAGCTTCTAGACTGAGGTCACATTATATACATGTAACACATTTTATATATATATAAAACACATATATATAAAACACACATATATATATGAAATGTTTATCCATGCTGATATTTTCAAAAAACACAGAATGTGACTTTTTTCTACATTGAAGGGATGGCAACAGGTTCATGACCAGATTCAATGACCTGAATATGAACTTGATATAATAAATAATGACATCGGCACCACTGTTGGGCAGTTGAAGGTAAAGTATATAAAAGTTAAATACCATAACCATAATAGGAAAAAACTTAAACTGAAACATTTTAAATACAAAATTAAACTACAGAAATATGTAGATGAGAGGACAGACAGACGGAAGGAAGGATGAACTATCATCTGTGAGAACTGAGGCCAGAACAGAAAAAACAAGTATGTATTAGGTAGAAAGAGAAAGGCTCAAGATGGACTGTTATTCCTCTCAACATCATTCTTAAAGTTTTTCTGAATTGTGTGGCTATGTATGTGTAAAAGTGGTGCCATGTGTATGTAGGTACCTACAGAGTCCAGAACTGTAGTCACAGGCTGTTGTGAGCCACCTGACATGGGCACTAGGGGTTGAACTAAGGTCCTCTAGAAGCATAATCTGTGCTCTTAACTGTTGATCAATCTCTCCACCTCCCTCTCTACATCTTTGTGGTTAAATCTTATTTAAAACAGTCACTTTAATATTTGTCTTTAATCTATAATAATCAGATAGGCATTGGTTCCTCTTCAGATTGTAACTTTACTTTCCTTACAATGTACTGTTTAAAATTATTGTTTTAAAAATCAGTGTAAATAGTGTATCACTACAACATGGGTACTAAATTGTAGAGTACTTGCCTAGCTGAAGAGAGTTTAAAGCCTTAATTAGCTCAAATGGGTGATAAAAAAAAAAGCAACCAAGTTCCCTTCCACAATAAAGCTGATAAATCATGTCATTGAGAGAAAATATGCAATTGGATTCTCTGTGAATTATTTCCACAAAGTGTCCTGCAAAGCAGATGTCACATGTGTAAGCATTTGAAGGATGGATTTGTAAAATAAAATCAGTACTGTGGAATTATGCTCTTGTACATTATAAATATTTGTCCCTCCTACTAACTTAATAAAGTTCTGATTAGTCAGAAGGCAGACAGAAAGTGTAGGTGGGGATACCAAACTAAGAAAACTCTGGAAAGAGGCAGAGCAAAGCAGAGATGCCAGGGAGACACAGAGGAAAGAAGATTAAAATGCTGCTCTGAGAAAAGGTATTAAGACACTTGACTAATCATGGGTTAGTTTATGAGATAGAGTTAGTGAGTAATATGCCTGAGCCGCAGACCAAACAGCATTACTAATATAAATAATTAATATACGACTTTGTGTAATTATTGGGGACTGCTGGTTCAGATCTGGGACTAGGCCAGGCCAGAAAACTCTGACTAGAAATCAGTCTCTCAGTTTATGAGATATGAGAACAGCAATCTATTCATCAACCAGATGTAGATATGTACTTATTAAAGAGTTTTTCTTTAGGAGCTATGAGTCTGTCTTAGAAAACTATCACTATTCTTCTCATTAAATATGCCCTACAACATCATTTTCCAACCTGTGGTTTGGGACCCCTTTTGGTAGGTCAAACAAAAAAACCTTTTCATAGTTTTCATAGTCAGATAACCTGCATATCAGATATTTACATTACAACCCATAACAGTAGCAAAATTACACTGGTAAAGTAGCAATGAAAACAATTTTATGGCTGGGGTCACCACAGCATGAAGAACTCTATTAAAGGGTCATAGCATTGGGAAAGTTGAGAACCACTGCCCTAGAATATTTTTTGAAGACTAGAGTTGCAAAGAGAGAGTCAGAAGATAGACTAGCTAGAGAATTTATTGTCATGTGGAAATGTATTAATGAAATCAGCCTAATGGTGGGTAAAAGATGTCTGTGCAGATCTTAGGTGCATTACTGTGTGTTCTTAAACCTCTCTCATGAAGTAGAGATCACAAGGGACTATACTTATTTGATGTTGCATCATTCCAATGACAAAATTCATTGTGAGCAAATTAACAAAAGTCGTAAAAGAAAGCTAGAATTCTATGCTTGCATGAAAGTCTACCAGAAACAAGACACTTTCATTCTTTTTTTTTTTCTCTTTCCTCCACTGGAAAATCTAAAACCAAATCTCCCAGGTTTCCCTGTGATCAACTCCTGAGTTTAATTGAGCAAAAACAGACTGCAAAAGCCCAAATAAAGAGCTGGTGAGGACGCCTGAACATGTTCATTATTGAGCCATAAGAAATTAGAAAAAAATAATTCAGAATGCACACAATCGATGAAGAAATCCATAAAAGGAAAGAAGCAAGCTAGGTTCATGGACAAAACTTTACCCATAAGCACAATTTCAGAATTAAGACAGCATTCCAGTCAGCTGATGCTTTGTCATCCTAAAGGCTTTCTGTGAGTTAACCAGAAGTTACCTGTTCCTTAGTTCACATTTTCAGATGCTGTGGCAATTTTAAGGCAAACTGGGCAGGGGAAACTGTTTCTGCTTCATTGGAAGGAAAAACAAATCTTCTAATTTAGTCCTGAGACATCAGTACCTCTCTCCTATGCTGAGCACTCATAATTCAAATACTAAAGTCACAACTTAGGTCTGTCTACAGCTGATCAATCTCCAGATGATTCTCTTTTAACTGTCCCTGAAATTTTAACAAGAACACAGTATCCTTTTCTTTGTCTCTTGTTGAGATTCTGCCTGATCCAGTAATTGCCCACTACTGGTAAGTAATTTGTGGAATGTGAGCTGAATATCATATTTTTAAATTTTCCCTACTGAAAGTAACTTGAATAACCATCTTCCTAGTATGGGAAGGCTCCAGAATTAGTTCATAACTTTATGTGACAAATGCAGTCAAAATAGTACTATAGATGCTTTTCTGGCACTCTCATTATTTGACCTAGAAACACAAATCACAGGTATGCCTTTGTCACTTATAAATTCAAACTTTAAGACTGTTAGGAAGAAATCATTGACAGAGCAGACATGACGCAAGGCTTGGGCCTAGAAGGTTTAAATAAGGAATGATAATAATGTGGTCTTCCCTGTTTCCTCCATACAGTTCCAGTGAGAACTTGGCCTAGGAACACTAATCACAATTTAAGCTTGAGAGGTTCGTTAAATTATTTCATTAACAGAACAATAACATTAAAATAGTAAGGTAAGATGGGTGGGATTATTATAAGAAATGGCTGAAGGGATGTTGATGATGGCCAAGGTGCAATATACTCAGTTCCATAACCATTCAGAGGAAAGGTGGCATCAGTGCTTACCCCAGCCTATCAAGATGAAGCCCCACAGGTATTTGGTGTCCGAAAAGAAAGACACAAAAATTAAATTATGCAGGTAGAGTCCTTCCACCAGGATCCAATAATAGTTTGTAGCTAGGAAATAAATAAACATCACAACAGAGATCTTGCATCCGACCTGTTACAAATGAAGCAGAATTGCATTGAATTAGGACATTTCACTGTGCTGAATACCACCCTGAGACCACTAAACAATAATTCTTCTGTTACATTCTGATAATCAAAAGTGTCTTAATTCATGAGATTACTAAGAATGTTGAAGAGCCCAAACAAGTTGTCTTAACATAGAACTCTACAAGCTACAGAGTTGACTCAGTTTTTAAAATAAGCTCTTTTCTTTTAGTAGTTACCAAATTTCATAATTCTTTCTTTTTACAAAAGTAACATATAATCATCAGAAAAAAACAGAAGAATAAAAAATGAGGAAAAATATTAGTATTAGTCATGTTTTTATGATGAATTTGTTTCATTTGCAGCTTTTCATGTAACTATAGCAAAATAAATTGCATCAAATGTTAATGACTGAAAAGAGTAAACATTTCACAGCTGAGAGATGATAGAAGGGCCCATGGTTTTTCTGATCTGAGCTGGGCTGGGTTCACCCTCACCAGGCTCCCCCACAGAGTCTGCTTCATATGGTTCTCTGTCACTTTCTTCCACAATACTGGGGAAAACAAATCACAGACCAAGGACCACAAAGTCAAAGAGAAACAGAGACACAGTCGGCCATTCACTGGGACTGTGGAGAATATCTGTCTATTATAATGAAGTGCCAGGTACCAACCTAAGTCGATCATCTCTCATAATCAAATGAGTGATGTGCGACTAAACCCTATGACTAAGGCATCTAGAGGAAAGTCTCATGCCTTTGGAATTTATGTTGGGAGCAAGACTCCAAAGGTACAATATGAGAACTGAATATGACAGCCTTTTACATTCTAAGCATCTGTTTTTGCTGAATAGATTCTACTTTTCAAAGTAACCATGACAGCCGCTGTGGTCCGTACATTGCAACCATGCATTTTGCGGAATGTTCTTGAAAATCTAAATGAGCTGTTATACATAAGGAGACAGTTTGATTGATGGATAGATAGATAGATAGATAGATAGATAGATAGATAGATAGATAGACAGATAGACAGATGATAGATAGGTAGATATCCTAATACAAGTTAATAAATGTTTAGTGGAATGCGAAACTTATTTATAAAAATTCTGTAGTGAGAGAAAATAAGAACACGTACATACTGAGATTTGTCCGCAGATGGACCTCCAATGAAGTTCTGAAGGTCATCCTGTGCCACCAGAGACTGCAGTGATTCTATTCCTAGGTGAGCCTGGGCCACTCTGTCCTTGACAAAGATGCTCACGGCTCTCAGCATGAAGGACACAAACAAATGCAGGTGGATATAGTTCCTAGTACAGTGCAATCGTCTATGCAGAGAAAACATTCATTACTTAAATTGGATAAAATTTAGACAGAGGAAGAAATATGCCCAACAAACCCAAGCACCTCCCCCCTAAAGTAAAACATGGTAAACTCAAAAGTGAAAAGTCATTATTAGGTTTCTTACAGAAACAACTTGAGTCTAATATTAAAATGTAACTATATGAGTATTAGTTTCAAACATATTCTGGCATACCACCATTGGAATACAATTTTTGCTGTGTTAACTATTGAGCTATGCTATACTATAGTGTCAATACAATTCTCTCTCTCTCTCTCTCTCTCTCTCTCTCTCTCTCTCTCTCTCTCTCCCTCCCTCCCTTCCTCCCTCTTCTCTTTCCATCTCTTCTCTAACTTGAATTCCATCAGGAGGAGTCTGTTACATGTTCACTAAGTGAATTGGAAGGTCAGAAGAGAAATTCTGAATCCTCAGAAAACAAGATTCTTTTGACTCACATATGAGTTGATTGCTCCTACCCTGTCTGTTCTTTGCTTACATCCTATACTTAGGTAGTGCTTGAGGTCTCAGTAGGAGACTTCCTTTTTCTATTTTCTACTCTCCAAAACCACCACACACTGGTTGGCATTGTGCAAATCACTGTGCATGCATTCAGGGCACTGACAGCTCATACTTCTTCTGTCACTTCTTTATCCATTCCTGGACTCACAACCATGTGTTTGGTGATGTAACCATCCTATACATGCTGTTCTTTGGTGTAGTTCAATTTGTTGCTCACAATTTTGTGTCAATTCAAATTATATAGAATTTTGTTGGTCACAAATATATTATTGTTCTATGTGCTGATATCAAAGAATTTGAAATATACTTTTGTCCAATGGTGCCAAAATAATTTTGGTAAAATGCGTTACCATGAATAAAAATTTTTGTTAACTTTTGTGCAGTACTAGTCACTTCGCAAACAAATATATTGCACTAGAGATTTATAGCCTAAAAGCTTCACACACTTGATGCTTTTGGTTTTTAGACATGAAAATGAGTTGTCAAAGACAATCATGTTTTATTAAGAATTTTGCATTATAATGGAGAGGGTGCCTAAACTGGTCTTCTTCCCCCATCATCATTGGATGACCACCCTGATTGTCATTATAGAACCTTCGTCTAGCAACAGATGAAAGCAGATGCAGAGATCCATAGACAAGCACTGTGTCTAGCTCCCAGTCCAGCTGAAGAAAGGAGTAGAGATTATATGAGCGAAGGGGTCAAGATCATGGGAAGGAAACGCACAGAGACAGTTGACGTGAGCTATTGGGAGCTCATTGACTCTGAAATGACAGCTGAAGAGCCAACGCAGTACTAAACTAAGCCCTTAGAATGTGGATGACAGTCAAATAGCATAGGCAGTTTGTAAGGCCTCTGGCAGTGAGACCAGAATTTATTCCTGGTGAATGAACTGGCTTCTTAGAGCCCATTTGCTACAGAGGATCACCTTGGTCAGCCTTGATATGAGTAGGGGGTTGGGAGGGCTTGGTCCTACCTAAACTGGATATGTCAAACTGCATTGACTCAGCCTGGGAATTTTTACTCTCTCTGAGGAGTGGATGGGGTGAGGGGAAAGAAGGACTGAGAAAAAAGTAGGGAGGGGGAATACTGGTGGGTATGTTAAAACATTTTTTTTAATTAAAAAGAATCTTGTATTAGCTAAACAAAGGGAATTGGAATAGAAGCTAAGCTGGTAGAGTGCTTGCTTCTAGCATTCATGAAGCCCTAGAGTCAATCCTTAGGAGCATATAAATAAGGTATTTAGACTGCAATCCCAGCACTGTGTAAGTGGAGAGGAAGGATCAGGATCAGATAGATCATCATTAGTGTGGTGATTAGAAAGAAAATGGCCCTCAAAGGGAATGGCACTATTAGGAGGAAGTGTGTCATTATGGGGGCGGGCTTTGAGGTCTCTTACTCAAGCTTCCCTCAGTGTGACTTTTAGGTAACTTCCTGTCACCTGTAAGTTGTAGCACCCTCAGATCCAGCACCACATCTGGCTTCACATCACCATGTTCCCTGTCATGATGATAACAGACTGAACTTCTGAAACCATAAGTGATCCACCCGAATTAAATGTTTTCTTTATAAGAGTTGTCATGGTCATGATCTCTTCACAGCTATTAGAAACCCTAAGACTATTAGCACACAGTGAATCTGATGCCAGCTGAGCTACATAAGACCCTGTCTCAAAATAAGCTTCAATAGGAAAATGTTAGAGAACATTGATTTATGCACTGAATGTCTTCTACAGATGAGCATTAGGATATTTCCTTCTAGGAGAAAAGTGATTGGGAACTACTCACCTGAAGTAGCCAATGATGAGAATGGCCACAGCCAAGGAGCCAAAAGAGATGGAGTAGCCAACAGTGTAGAGGATATAGAGGCTGTCAAAAAACTCTTGCTATAGGGAAAGAGACAGTCAACATATGTAAAAGAAAATGATTCAAAACA
This sequence comes from Sigmodon hispidus, assembly GCA_004025045.1. Classification (NCBI taxonomy): domain Eukaryota; kingdom Metazoa; phylum Chordata; class Mammalia; order Rodentia; family Cricetidae; genus Sigmodon; species Sigmodon hispidus. The sequence continues at coordinate 57,126 of PVIH01013553.1, forward strand.
CTTAACATCATTTTTGGAATATTGTGTCTGGTTCTCTCTGACTTTTATGAGCTGTAATTTACTTTCTATAAAATGGACAAGTCTAAGACACAGTGTTTGACAGGTTTTGACACACCAAGTTCATTTGTGCCCACAATCTACCCACACATGACCAGTATTCCACTTTGTGTCAGCACAAATTAGCTTTCTCTGTTCATACACTTCATATCCTTCCAGACTGTTCTTAGACTTAAAAAATTATAAATGTATGCTCTTTTGAGAATGGTTTTTTATAATCTTGAATACTGTTACATGTATTTATACTGTATTTCCAATTAAACTTTTTATTTAAAATGATAGAATCACAGAGTATGGAAAATATGATAAGTGGTGTTTCATGTACCCTCCATCCATTGTCCCTTAATAGTTATATCTTAACACAATTATACTAAAATATACAAACCAAGAATTTAACACTGTTGCAAGGTCTGTGTAATTATAGCACACATGAAAATTTTTATGACTATCACTAAAATCTAAACACTCAAGTCATCCACCAGTGGTACTATACATCTCATATGCGGCCATATTTACTCTCTTCTTCCTCAGCATCCAAACACCTTGAAACCTTAAATCTGTTTTCCATCACACGAGTCTCTTTTCATGGTGGTATGTTAACAAACTGAGATGTTAAAAAATTTACTGAACAGGTATTTCAGGACAAAATCAGACTGCAACAATATCTATCTACCAATCCAGCGCTACAGAGAGTATTAGAGGGAAAACTCCAACCTAAGGACCCTAGATACATCCATGAAATCACAAACAATCAATAATTCCACAGAAGAATACCCTAGAGAAAGGAAATGCAGACAAGTTACCACCAAAAATGGCAGGAAATATGAAT